>CM056050.1:433278002-433481125 GCA_029574335.1 Rana kukunoris
TATTTTGTTGTGTGGATGAACCGTTAGCAATAAGGTGCTGGTCTCTATTAATATATAAATATTGTGCGGCATTTTTTTATAAAATGTTGCACTATTGTGGGTTATACCATGTCCCCTGGGGTTTCTGGCCTCCCTGTCTGCTTTTATTTTTACTCGTTAGATACACCTGATCTGGGTTTTCAGATCATAATAAGGTTGGATCACTTTGTTTTAAACCATGCTATTACTAGGGCTGTTTGACGAAAACATATAAGCTTTTCTTGCTGCAATCTTACCGGCTGTGCTAATGAAAGCCACGTTTCAGCAATATATTGGGTGTGCACCTTCCTATCTTGATTTAGCAGCAGTACTAAAAAACCTATGAATGGTGGCTGGGGGGGGCCTCTTCTGTGCTCTGTAATAGTGCCTGGGCGGCTGTAGAGGCGCTCAGATAATTTTTAGAGGAAAGACCATCGTCGGCTTCAAATTCTGATATAAGGACAATGGCCATAGATGCAGCCATGATCCTGGTATCATCGCTTCAATCCGAGATTGTATATATTCGTAAGTGGACGTGAAGCAATTGAAGCATATTTTGTGGGTTAAAGAATCGTGGAATATGTGTGGCGAGTAGGCTCAGGTTTTATTTAACTGCTTGCTGATCTCCCTATAGCACTTTAACTGCTACAGGGCGACAGCTGTGCGCCAGCTCATATTATACACACACACAAATTCTGGACTTTTGCCTGCAGGGTGCGGGCAGCTTCTGCTGTGATAATGCACGGCAGAAGCCAATCTGCGCGTGCCGGGCATGCCATGACCTCTGGCAATACACAGAGAACTGAAATACAGTTGTGCTCATAAGTTTACATACCCTGACAACATTTATGATTTCTGACATTTTTCAGCGAATATGAATGATAACACAAAACATTTTTCACTCATGGTTAGTGTTTGGCTGAAGCCAATTATTATCAATCAACTGTATTTACTCTTTTTAAATCATAATGACAATAGAAGCTAGCCAAAATGACCTTGATCAAAAGTTTACATACCCTGTATTGCCCCCTTTAACATCAATGACAGCTTTAATTCTTTTGTAGTATTTGTGGATGAGGTTTTTTTATCTTCTCAGATGGTAAAGCTGCCCATTCCTTTGGACAAAAAGCCTCCAGTTCCTTTAAATTCTTGGGTTGTCTTGCATGAACTGCACGTTCGACATCTCCCCAGAGTGGCTCAATGATATTGAGGTCAGGAGACTGAGATGGCAACTCCAGAACCTTCACTTTATTCTGCTGTAGCAAAAGACAGGTCGACTTGGCCTTGTGTTTTGGATCATTGTATTGTTGGAATGTCCAAATACATCCAATACGCAGCTTCCTGGCTGATGCTAACAAAGTGCATTCATCTTTTCATCAATTTTGACCAAATTTTCTGTGCCTTTGTAGCTCACACATTCCCAAAACATCAGCGATCTACCTCTGTCTGTGTTTCACAGTAGGAATGGTGTACCCTTTCATCATAGGCCTTGTTGACTCTCCAAATGTAGAGTTTATGGTTGTGGCCAAAAAGCTCAATTTTGGTCTCATCACTCAAAATCACTTTGAGCCAGGTTTGAGGCTCGTCTTTGTGCTGTTTGGAATATTGTAGGTGAAATATTTTGTGACACTTGCGTAGTAATGGCTTTCTTCTGGAGACTTGACCATGCAGCCCATCTTTCTTCAAGTGCCTTGTCATTGTGCATCTTGAAACAGCCACACCACGTTTTCAGAGAGTCCTGTATTTTATCTGAAGCTATTTGTGGGTTTTTCTTTGCATCCTGAACAATTTTTCTGACAGTTTTAACTGAAAGTTTAGTTGGTCTACCCGACGGTGGTTTGGTTTCAACAGAACCCCCTCCTCATTTTCCACTTCTTGATTACAGTTTAAATACTGCCATTCTCAATTGCTTCGATATCTTTTTAAATCCCTTTCCTGTTTTATACAGTTCAACTACCTTTTCCTGCAGATCCTTCGAGAATTATTTTGCTTTCCCCATGACTCAGAATCCAGAAACATCAGTGCAGCACTGGTTGAAAGATGCAAGGGTTTGTCAGGAGTCCAGAAACTCAATGACCCTTTGTACACACACTAATTACAAACAGATTACAGGTGAGGATGGTTACCTTTAATAGCCATTCAAACACCTGTGTGTCAACTTGTGTGCATGTTAACAGGCCAAAATCATCACTTTTGATCAGGGTCATTTGGGTAGTTTCTGTTGTCATTATGATTTAAAAGGAGTAAATACAGTTAATTGATAATAAATGGCTTCAGCCAAACACTAACCATGAGTGTAAGATGTTTTGCGTTATTCATATTCTCTGAAAAACGGCCAAGAAATCATATATTCTGCAAGGGTATGTAAACATATGAGCACAACTGTATGCCTATGTAAACAAGGCATAGCAGGGACTAGAATATATCTCTTTCCTTAGTAAAAGCAGCACACTGTGTACACAAAAACACTGGCTAGGCAAACAGTTAACCCTTTGATCGCTCTAGATGTTTAACCCTTCCCAGCCAGTGTTTTTAGTAGAGTGACAGTGATATATTTTTTAGCACTGATTGCTGTATTAGTGTCACTGGGTCCTGCAAAGTGTAAAAAGTGTCAGATTGTCTGTCGAAATAAAGCAAACCCGCTAAAGGGGGCTGATCAGTCTCATTAATAGTGTGTGTATATATATATAATGTATATATATAGCGCTACCCCATTCAGGAGCCGCTGGTTAGATTGGGATCGGCAGATTAAGTTACCTCTGTGTGGTGTCTAGGGGTAGATGTAGTGAGCAGAGCAATAATGAATGTCCAACCTGTAGCTGAAGTTTTCTGAATGCTTTATTTTCCTGGTCCAACACATCAACTTGAGATAGATAGGAGAAGGTTGATGAAAATAGAGTAACTTTGCAGAGTCAGGCTTGGATAAAGAAAGCAGTCCTGCCTTCTATAATTAAATCAATCACATCGCCACTCCAGCCGGAGTGGGTGCAGTGCACCTGGACAGGCCTCTCACACAGACCTGGCAGCCAAAGTGTCACTAAGAAAGCTGAGAAGGAACAAGTCGCTGCCACTGAATTGGCTCTAGAAGTTTAGTAGAGGCCCCTGCCACAGGTCCGGTACTTAACCACTTAAGACCCGGACCTTTAGTCAGTTAAAAGGTTTTGTGATTCGGCACTGCGTTGCTTTGACAATTGCACGATCATGCGACGTGGCTCCCAAACAAAAAATTTTTCCCCACAAATATTTGATCATCTCTGCGGTTTTTATTTTTTGCGCTATAAACAAAAATAGAGCTATAATAAATATCTCCAAATATATATATATATAAAATTTATTTTTTTCCTCAGTTTAGGCCGATACGTATTCTTCTACCTATTTTTGGTAAAAAAAAAAAATTATAGCGTTTACAAAATAGGAGATAGTTTTATTGCATTTTTATAAAAAAAACATTTTTTTTACTACTAATGGTGGCGATCAGCGATTTTTTTCGTGACTGCGACATTATGGCGGACACTTAGGACAATATTGACACATTTTTGGGACAATTGTCATTTTCACAGCAAAAAATGCAATTAAATTGCATTGTTTATTGTAAAAATGACATTTGCAGTTTGGGAGTTAACCACAAGGGGGCGCTGAAGAGGTTATGTGTTCCCTAATGTGTGTTTACAACTGTAGGGGGTGACATTATCGATTGTGTCTCCCTATAAAAGGGATCATGCGATCGATGACGCCACCACAGTGAAGAACGGGGAAGCCGTGTTTACACACGGCTCTCCCCGTTCTTCAGCTCCGGGGACCGATCGCCGCACTCCAGTGGCGATCGGGTCCGCGATCTAGTACTAGTACAGGACGTACCTGTAAGTGGATGTGCCCAGCCGTGCCATTTTGCCAACATATATGTGCAGGAGGCGGTCCTTAAGTGGTTAAGAGCAATAGGAACCCCAGTAAGTCACCGAGGTTCCCCAGTCAGAACTCCGCGTGGCCCGAGCCCCAGCCAGGTAGGCCATAGTGGTGGAGCCTGTGATGTGCGCACTCCTTGAAGGTGGGTGCTGCACCTGGAACCAGGAACCCACGAAGAACCCATAAAAATGGCGTCTGCCACAGATATACCCCTCCCCAGCATGCCCCGCGAGGGAAACGCTCCTCCAATTGGCTGCTGGGAAAAGTGGTTCTGCCTGAACCCCTCTGGCGCCACCTGCCACCCAGAGATGGGAATCACCTCCCTGGAATGCAGAATGACCCACAGGACAATTCAGGGCTGACAGCTGCCAAACCTGAACAAATCAACCTGGGTGAGAGCAAGTAAGTCTCTCACCATACTAACTTTAGCGTAGCGCCCCTTTCTGAAAGTAAGGGGGCGCTACATATATTATATATAAAAAAAAAATCCATAAATATATCCCATAGTTTGTAGATGCTATAACGTTTGTGTAAACCAAACAATATACCTGTATTGAGATTTTTCTTTTACCAAAAACATGTAGCAGAATACACATTGGTCTAAATTTATGAAAAAAAATTGATTTTTTACTGGATGTGTTTTCTAGCAGAAAGTAAAAAATATTGAGAAACGTATCTGTCTGCGGCTTCTCCTTTCACTTTCCAGTGACAGGGTGGGAGAAGATCTTTAACTGTTAATGAACTGCAGGGAACACAAGTTCCCTGCCCCGTCAAACGTGAACTGTGCTGTGCAAATTTTAGGAATGGACAGAAATACAAATCCTTTGGCAGACCTCATATGTATTACATCTGTGTATGGAGGCTTTTGCCTTGAGTTGAGCTTTATATTACAGAGTTTTTGAAATAGATTAAAAAACATATTAGCCATCTGCCAAGGTCTAAAGAAAGCAGCAATTGATACTAAATGCCCAGAAATCTATTTCAGTATGTTTATCGAAGAAACAACCAACATATGAGGCTTGTATAAACATACCATAATGGCAGAACAAGTAAAAATAGAGGGTCAGATTCTCTAAGAAATTCGCCGGCGTAGCGTAAGCCATTTACACTACGCCTCCGCATCGTACTAGAGCAAGTGCCGTATTCCCTAAACATTTGCTCCGTAGTTTGCGTTGGCGTAGCGAAAATAGCCCATCGTAAGACCGCGTAATTCAAATGGGCGGCTTGTATTTAAATTAAGCGCGCCCCCGCGTCGAACGAACTGCGCATGCGCCGGCCGGGGAAAAAGCCCAGTGCGCATGCTCCAGCTCACGTCGGAAAGCGCCGTTGAAACCAACGTCAAAACGACGTAATCGTCACTATGCAATGCCCTATTCGCGAACGAGTTAGTAAAACGACGTAAGCGACGGAAAAAGCCGACGCTGACCCGACGCCATACTTAACATGGCATCCGACGGTACTTCGTAAGGTTACTCCTCATAGAAGCAGGGGTAACCTTACGAGTTCGTAAACGACGTAAGCGACGACGGGGCGGCGTAAAAGCGATCGGGAATCGGCGTAGTAGCCTCATTTGCATAGGCAAGGCAAATGAGAAAACAATGTAAAGGCCACCTAGTGGCCGGAGTTGTCATTACAACTACGATCCGCAAGTGTAATGGTATTACACTTGTCGGATCTTCAGGCGTATCTATGCCAAAGTGATGCTAAGCATCACTCGCATAGATACGAGCCAAAAAAACGGCGATACAACGGGGTATCGGAGATACTAGGTCGTAGCGCCGCTGAGAATCTGGCCCATTATCTAAAGCCTCAAACACTTAACTGTTGCATACACTAGATGCAAACACTGTATAAGGGTTACAATACAGCGGTGGTTATTTACTAAAGTCAAATCCACTGTGCACTTCCAAGCGCGCTGAAAGTGCACTTGGAAGTGCAGTCGCTGTAGATCTGAGGAGGACATGCAAGAAAAAAAAAACTTGCACATGATTGGATGACAGAAAATAGAGCTTCCCCCGATTTCAGATCTTCCTCTCAGATCTACAGCGACTGCACAGTGCATTTGCCTTTAGAAAATCAACAATGTGTGCAATTACAAATAAAATGCCCAAATATCTTCTATAAATTACAGAATATATGACCGAATTTCCACGTGAGCCCAATTTTAAATGAACCCACTCTTCCTCCGACAACACTTCCATGGAGCAGTGCTCTATGAGAAATAGACTGCAAACATGGGAAAGAAGGTCCAGCAAAGTCGTTTTTTTGGGATAAAAAAATTGAACTATTAACACTACTCTGAAGCCAATAGCCTCTCACAGTGAAACTTTGCAATGTTACCTGATCCCCTCACCGATGGTACGCATATATGAGGCCTCTCAGTGGGTGGGATTTAACGCCGAGAGGTCGTCTATATGCGGCCCTATGTAAACACTTTTCTGTGCTGAGAGCCCCCCATAAGGACTGGAAAACTCTTGTTCTTGGGCATAAATACTTTTTAAAGTCAGATTTCCCCAATGGACAGGCATTCCACTGCTTTAAAAATGTATTACAAGTGTGTGAAACTGACCAAATGTTAATTGTATATCTGGAGTATTTAGTAGATCCAATAAAGAATCGGCGAGTGCAAGACATCCATCTTTCTCTCTGGATAGTTCATTTATTTAGGGTAAAGTAGTTCCTAAAGCACTTTTTCACGCTAGACCAATGTAAAATGTAAATCCCAGTTTAATTCCACCTGAAAGGGATAAGGTAGAACTGCAACATTTAGACACCTTGCTGCAGAACCCCTTAGATTGCTAGTGGGATTCTGGTACTTATCTAGACGTTTTACAGTCCGTAAATCAACAGAAGAGTAAACAGATGGATATACTTTCTACCAACACTTTTAATAATTACCTTTACGCTTAACATGAGTTGACAAAGAATTATTATAAAACAATTACACTGTATGCCTTCTGAAGATATTTGCATCCAACAATTTGTTTTTTGTTTTATATAAAAACAATAAAAAAAGTTTTGTTAATTAAAGAGACACTGATAGTTCACCAGTTCAGAGCAAAGTAACATCCCAGTGACCCACCACTTCCCTTCCCTACACTCCTTTGCTGCCTACCTGCTCTGTTGGTCTAGTGGTGCTTTCCGGTATAGGGGGAGCATGTGATCTCCTGTTTGGCTGTGCTTCGGCCAGGCACAAATACTGTCACGTGGGTCGGGCAGTTATGTCATCTACCTGGGAAAGCACCGACGCAAGAGCTTATTCATGGTGAACTCCTGCATCGGAGATGTGGCAAGGGGATGTGGCAAGGGAATGTGGTATGGTAAGCTTACCTTGCTGTGGGAGGGATTGGGCTATAAGGAGGTACTGTCACTCTGCCCTAAACAGAAAGGTAACAGGGTCTCTTTAAAAGGATCATTAAGCAAACTTTGAGCCCAACTTCCCCCCAAAGCCAGCATCAGATCAGCAGATGACCTCATCCAAGGGTCGACCATAGCTTCCATCCTCTACTGAGAAAATGGGAGGCAGTTGGGCTCAAGGAACACAAGTTTAGTCATCTTTAGTATAACCTTCTTAAAACCTATCTTTTTACAGCCAGAATTGCATCTAAGAAGTTCCCAGTGTTCTTAACTTGTACATTATTAAATCCATGACTTTCTAGAAGTTTCTTGTATTCTGTGCCACTTCTCTGCTCTCCTTCACTCATACTCAAAGACTGTAATAGAGCTCTGGGCTCCCTCTTTTCTTCATCCAGAACAATTTCAGCAATAAGCAGAGCACCGTTTCCTAAAGAGAAATTTTTAATAATTAACCAAATGGTTTAGAAAAAATAAATAAAAAATGTCCTATGTATTTATATTTTACCTGAGCTACAAGCTTCCGACACCTTTCTTAAAAGATGGTGTAATTTGTCTTCAGGTAGATGATGCAAAACCCTTGAAAAGATGTACAGATTGGCCTTTGGAAGAGCATCATCTAGAAAGTTACCTATGAGCAAAAGACATAACTTAAAACACGAATACTTGAAGTCAACAAGAACATTTAGCCAGGTGTTATGGAGAGTTGGAGAGGGTCACCCAATGGAGCACCTGCACCCAGAGTATGAAAATTAAACTAGCTACACATTTTTGGAAAGCAGTAAAATAGCTTTAAAACAAAGCTTTACACATCTTGCTCTAGCTGCAAGAGAACGGATCTTTTTTGAAAAAAAATGAAAAGTTGAACTAATTGACAACACCCTCCCCATGATAACGTTACCTTATATGATCCAGTGTTGCCAACCTACCAGATTGAAATTTACTGGCACGACATCCGAAATTTACTGGTGCAGCCACGTTTTTACTGGCATTTCACAAGTTACTAAATTACATTTTTAGGTGCAAATTTCAGTATTTAGGCTACAAACAAGTACGCTAGGCAAATAGCAATGTGATTTAAGGTAGATATTAAGGTAAAAAAAACATTTTTGTTATTTTCGATATAATAAGGGCAAACTATTTAGTCACATCACCCCCTGTCTCCATCCCCCTCTGCCCCCGTGTTGGTGGCAGAGGGGGATGGAGACAGGGGGTGATGTGACTAAATAATTTGCCCTTATTATATCGAAAATAACAAAAATGTTATTCACCCACCTCTGCGGTGCCACAATCTCCCCCTGCCTCCATCCCCCTCTGCGGTGACACCAAAAAAAAGGATTTTTAATAAACAGCTTACCTGTAAAATCCTTTTCTTGAAGTACATCACGGGACACAGAGCGCATAGCCATTACACTTGGGTTATATGGGTACCTTCAGGTGTGGACACTGGTGTAATCAATTTCACAGGAAGTTTCCTCCCTATATAACCCCCCTCCCACTGGGAGTGCTTCAGTTTTGTAGCAAGCAATTCCTCCGAGGTTACACAATGTTCCCCAAAATAGGGGTGGGAGCTCTGTGTCCCGTGATGTACTTCAAGAAAAGGATTTTACAGGTAAGCTGTTTATTAAAAATCCTTTTTTCTTTATCGTACATCACGGGACACAGAGCGCATAGCCATTACACTTGGGATGTCCTAAAGCAATGCTCTATGAAGGGAGGGAGACCGTAAGGCCAAGAATAGCCAAACAAAAAATTATCAGGAAGTAAAGTAACTCCACCAACAGAAAAAAGGGGGCGTGACCCGGACCAGAGGATACTATACTGCTGCCCGTAGGACCGCCTGCCCAAATGCTGCGTCCGTACCCCTTGCAACGTCCAACTTATAAAATGTAGTAAACGTATGTACGGAAGACCAGGTTGCCGCCTTGCAAACCTGTGCCATAGAGATCTGATGGTGTGCCGCCCAGGAGGCACTCATGGCCCTCGTAGAATGGGCTTTAACTGATAAGGGAGGTGGCACGCGCTTCAGACCATAGGCCTGAAAAATCAGCTGCTTAATCCACCTAGCCAAGGAAGACTTGGCAGCCGGCTGACCCTTCTTGGGGCCATCCGGAAGAACAAAAAGCACATCTGTTTTCCGAATCTTCTCTGTAGCCTTGAGATAGACCCTCATGGCTCGAACCACGTCCAAAGTATGAAGCAGTCTTTCCTCTCTGGACTGGGGAGTAGGAAAGAAGGATGGTAGGACTAGGTCCTGATTCAAGTGAAAACTGGATATGACCTTAGGAAGGAAAGAAGGTTGAGGCCGCAGAACCACTCTGTCCTTATGCAGAATAAGGTATAGCTCCCTGCATGACAAGGCTGCCAGCTCGGAAACCCTTCTGGCCGAAGCCATAGCCACCAAGAAAACCAACTTTCGGGTTAGTAGCACAAGAGGGATTTCTGTCAGAGGTCCAAACGGCTGCCTTTGTAAAGCTGACAAGACCAGATTTAAATTCCAGGGGCAGAGGGGAGCTCTAATAGGGGGATTCACATGCAAGACCCCCTGCAAGAAGGTTTTCATAAGCGAATGGGTGGCCAAGGGTCTTTGAAACCATATCGATAAAGCCGACACCTGCCCCTTTAGAGTACTAAGAGCTAACCCTTTGTCAACGCCAACCTGGAGGAATCGCAAGATCCTGTCAATAAAAAAACTTTCGAGGATGCCATTTTTGAGACTCGCACCACTCCACATAGGTTCTCCAGACTCTGTAATAAATATTTCTGGAGACCGGTTTCCTAGCCTGAATCAACGTAGATATGATCTGAGCTGAGAGGCCTCTGCCCTTAAGAATTAGGGATTCAGCCGCCAAGCCGTCAAATTTAGCTGCTGTGAAGCAGGGTGGCAGATTGGGCCCTGAGACAGCAGATCTGGGCGCAGGGGGAGCGGCCACGGCGCCCCAACTGACATCTTCACGATGAGTGCGTACCAAGCCCTCCTGGGCCAGGCTGGGGCCACCAGGATCACAGGCCTGCGCTCCACCCTGATCCTCCGTAGAAGGCGGGGAATCATCTGCAGTGGAGGGAACGTATACAGGAGAGAAAACTGGTGTCAAGGGCAAACCAACGCATCGGTCCCGTAGGCCGAGGGATCCCTGGCTCGGGATATGAATTTGTCCAACTTTTTGTTGGATCTCGTTGCCATAATGTCCACATCTGGGACTCCGAATCTTTGGCAAATCTCTTGGAATACCTGGGGGTGAAGAGACCACTCCCCCGGGAGCAACTGTTGACGACTCAAAAAATCTGCTTGAGAATTGTCTATCCCTGGGATGAACACCGCCGAGATGCAGGGTACATGGGCTTCGGCCCATGAGAAAATCAGGTTTACTTCCCTTTGGGCTGCTAGGCTCCTCGTGCCCCCCTGGTGGTTTATGTATGCCACCGCAGTGGCATTGTCGGACTGTATCCTTACTGGCAGACCCTGAAGGGGGAGAGTCCAGGCGATCAGGGCCAGCCGAGCAGCTCTGATCTCCAGGATATTGATGGGAAGCAGTTTTTCTGCCTCCGACCACTGCCCTTGCTGGGTCTGTCCTTCTAGAACTGCCCCCCAACCTGACAGGCTGGCATCCGTGGTTACTATCTTCCACGTGATGGGGCAAAAGGATTTCCCCTTTGACAAATTTTGAGGGACCAGCCACCAAAACAGGCTGCGCCGGACTCCTGAGGAGAGCACTAACGGACGATCTAACGCCTGAATGGACTTGTTCCAAGCAGAGAGAATGGCTGCCTGAAGATATCTGGTATGGATCTGGGCGTAGGGTACTGCCTCGAAGGCGGCCACCATCTTCCCCAGCAGTCGCATACATAGGCGAATAGTCGGCCTCTTCTTGCCTAAGATCACTTGAACTGCTTGAGTTATTGATCTGACCTTTGCTTGAGGTAAAAATATCCTCTGGCAGTCTGTATCTAGCCGAAGGCCTAGATATTCCAACTGCTTTGTGGGTTTCAATATCGATTTTTCTTGGTTCACAATCCACCCGAATTCCTCTAGATGCTGAACTGTGCGAACTACTGCCTGATTGAGGCTGGAAGCTGAGCTGTCGATAACCAGAAGATCGTCCAGGTATGCCAGGACCAAAATGCCTTCTGTCCTTAGGACGGCTAGCACCGGGGCTAACACACCTTTGTGAATACCCGCGGAGCTGTTGCCAACCCGAAAGGGAGGGCTACGAACTGGTAATGATGGTGATCTATCATAAAACGAAGAAACTTGTGATGTGCCGGGTAGATCGGCACGTGCAGATACGCATCCTTTATGTCTATAGATGCTAGAAAGTCGTCTTGATGTAGGCTGGCTGCCACCGAACGTATGGACTCCATACGAAAGGTCTGAATCTTTAGAAAGCGATTTAGGCGTTTGAGGTCTAAGATAGGCCTGACGTCGCCATTGGGCTTTGGTATTATGAAAAGGTTGGAGTGGAATCCCAGACCCCATTCCTGGGTTGGTACTTCTACAATTACTCCTTGGAGCAAGAGACGATCCAATGCTTTTACAAGAGAGGCCCTCTTTAATGGGTCGCTTGGAAGACTTGACCCCTGAAAATGAGGAGGGGGGACTTCCCGAAACTCTAGCTTGTAGCCCGTGGCTACCACGGACAGTACCCAAGAGTCGGGAATTCTGGCCTTCCACACTTCGGAGAAAAACCAAAGCCTTCCCCCCACCCAAGAGAGTGGGGGCGCCCCTTCATGAATCTGACTTGATGACTGGTTTAACCGGCTTGCGAGACCATGGCCTCTTGCCTGCCGTGGCTTGTCCTTGTGGGAGGCTATTAAATGCTGAACGCCCGGGAGGCCGTCGATACTGACGGGAAGTTGAAGGGGCCGAGCCTGCGAAGGCCTGTCGCTTAAACGCGGGCCCACGCGATCTTTTCTTGACAGGCAAGAAATAACTTTTACCACTTGATATGGTCTGGATATATTTATCTAGGTCTTCACCGAATAGTCTCCCACCATGAAAGGGAAATCCTGCTAAAAGCCTTTTGCAGGGTGCCTCTGCTGACCAGTTTTTCAGCCACAAAAGGCGACGCATATGAACCAACAGCAGAGATAAGCGGGACGCCTGTTGAACGGAGTCCTTAATAGCATCTACTGCAAAGCAGAGAGCCCTTGGGAGGTCAGCCAATTCACGAGCTTGCTGAGCCGGTATGTCCCTTAATATCTGTTTTGTCTGATCCTTTAAAGCCTGACAAACGCCAATGGCTGCCACCGCTGGCTGAACCACGGCACCTACTGTGGTAAAAGAAGCCTTCAGTAGGGTCTCCAATTTTTTGTCGACTGGATCTTTAAACATCTGGACATTTTCAACCGGACAGGTCAGGGATTTATCTACGCAGGAAATGGCTGCGTCCACGGTAGGGAGTGCCCATTTCTTTGCAAATTCTTCTTCCATAGGATAGAGAATAGTGAACCTTTTAGGAGGGATAAAAATCCTATCAGGTCGAGCCCAATCCTGAAAAATCACGCTCTCCAGAAGGGGGTGAACCGGAAAACGTACCACTCAACGGTGCCTTCAAGGAACCTAAAGAGGATACCGCGGGGGCTAATTGTTCTGACACTGGAAGTTTAAAAGCAGTGCGAACCATATCCGTCAGAGACTGGATCCACAGACTCTCTGCTTGAGAAGCCGAAAAAATTTCATCTATAGTGGAACCTTCAATGTCTGAATCGTCGGGACTCGGGTCCGCTTGTTCCCCCTTTGGGTCCAATTCCTCCGAAGAGAGGACCTCTGCATCTGAAAACACCGATCTAGGTGATGGGGATCTAGCCCGTTTGCCACCTGGCAAAGAGCGGGCAATTAAAGCAGTTAACCTTTTCTCTAGCCCACCCAGGGTGGTCGCTAGCATTTCTTCCGTAACATAAACGGGAATGGGTTGATTGGGGGCCGCCTCTGCCCCTAGCACCCTCAATGGCTCCTGCAACATGCTGTTCGGTGGTCTATCTGGTGAGGGTGGGACCGTTAGAACCTGGCCCAAATCCTCTGACCCCGATGGAGACCCCTTTAGTTTTTTGGTACCTTTTGCAGCCTTAGCTGGTCCTGATCCCTTGGGAGCCATTGCACAACCTTGAGACACCCCTAAAGCCAACACCCAACTGTTGTAGCTAGAAGTGAACCATTAATAAGAACAGGCTATGGTAAAATTTTTCCACATTTTCATACGCCTGAGAAGGCGGCAATACCGAGGAAGGTCCTGTGAGTATTGCCACACCAATGCCCGTTAGCACCGACTCAGATACTGCCAGATCTAAGGCCCTTTAAGAAAAAAAACTTTTTTTTTTTTTCTCTGGTCAGTATGGACTAAGTCCAGACCTGAAGATCCACAAACCACCACTGGGTGTCACTGTTAGCCAGAAATAGCTCAGCTGCGCGCTCTGTGTCCTCAGCCTCCTCTGCTTTCAGGAGGGAATGACCAGCCAGGAAATGCTTTGCTGCTTTAATTGAGACCTGACGCTGCTGGCCCGCCCCCCCCACGCGCGCTGTAAAAGGCGGCGCGCACACGCGCGCCCCCCCCCACGCTGAAACCAACATGGAGGAAGCATAAAGCAGAGGAGAAGCCTGGACCAGCGCTAGCAACCCAACAGACACCAGGCAAGACACTAATCTTTATTGTAGTGCACACATAGAGGAAGCTGTCCCCATAGGCTTCCTAAGAAACAGGAGTTTTGTCAGCATTTCCTCCCTATAGCACGTGGGGCTGCAGTATCATGCTAACAGGCAAATCTGGGGGGAGTAGCAAAATACATATCTTTAAAAGCATACATATACCTACATGTTATCTGGGTAAACATTAGTACATCCCATCCTGCCTCAAAAGACATAGTGGAGATAGTGGCTGATGCACAAGCATACCATTAGCCGACCCAGAACCCCCAGGGGGATACCTACTGTCGAACCAAGTCCCGCAGGTTCCCTCTTACCTGCTCCACGCCGCAGGGTATTGCAAAATGCAAGAGGCCCAACCTTCCCCCATCTCTGTGGGTATTGTCTTGGACCTTCAGGGACCGGGGTCCTGTGTTAAGGAACCCACACACCTGGACCTATATAGCATCCTGGCATCAGTAGCGTTTAGTTCTTGGAAGAGACTAAGGCACTGGAGCCCAGAATCCAGCCCTCCAAGGAGAGGCATTATAGGCAAAACCCCACTCCAGCAGGGCCCGGGTACCATACACCTTGGCTTTGAAGCACTTCGGACGGATCCGGCTAGCTATCCTGGGTCCCGAGACCTCCGAGGGACAGCTAGACATGACCAACACCTAAGACACTGGCGAAAAAACTGAAGCACTCCCAGTGGGAGGGGGTTATATAGGGAGGAAACTTCCTGTGAAATTGATTACACCAGTGTCCACACCTGAAGGTACCCATATAACCCAAATGTAATGGCTATGCGCTCTGTGTCCCGTGATGTACGATAAAGAAACCCCCGTCTCCATCCCCACCCTCTGCGATGCCACCATCCTCCTCTGCAGTGCCACCAACACCCCCTGCCCCCACCAACATTGTCCCCTGCCTCCATCCCCCTCTGCGGTGCCACCAACACCACCTGACTCCAATCACCCCCTGCCACTAACACCCCCTGCCTCCATCCCTCTCTGCGGTACCACCGCAGCCACCATCACCCCCTGCCTCTAATCTCCATGCGAAGTTCCAAGCCGAACCGATTTCGGCTATCTTTACTGGCACATTCCTGCAACCATGGACATTTACGAGCCGGCAAAAAAAGTGCCAGTTTTTACGGACTGTCCGTAAAAATACAGACGGTTGGCAACACTGACGTGATCCCCATTTTTGAATATACTCTCCAGCCAGGAAAATGGTGTGGAACTTTAAAACTGCACTAAAAAGTGTTGGAGGCTGTACAACAGCATATTGCTCAGAATCCCAATTGCTCAGTAGTCAACACTGACCACATGATCAGCCGATCAACAAGAATGTCTTCTTCGTTCTGGGACTTCATCCTGGGAGAAAGAAGACTCAAAGGGATTTTCACTGGTCATTGTAATCATGTGGACAGCACTGATTAATGAGCACTTGTCACTGGTTGAGCATCCAGCATAGTGTAGTGATGTTTTAAAATGCTGCACCATTATACCAGCTGGAGAGGGTGGCAGAAGATGGGGATCATATAAGGTGTGTACACTGAGAACTCGAGGGGTAGGTGGGTGTTGTGAGCTAGCTAATTTTTTTATTTTTTTTGTGAAATGGTGAAAACTTGTTAAATCCTCAAATATCTTAGCAAAGACTCTAAAGGTGGGTTTCAGTCAGTTTCTTACAGATTAGAGCACACCTGCTGGTTGTTTACATTAGAGGGTTGACAGCCTGAAAAAATCTGCTCTTAGACCCATTCCACATAGGGCAGGCTCCATTGGAGTCCGCCTGCTCAGCAAAAAATCTGTCCTGATCCTCTCTGAGCAGGTGGACGACAGTTCCACGTCTGCTCCGCTTACGCACAGTGGACACAGACTCTGCTTTTTGTCCTCTATGGGCGGTTAGATGTAAACAGAAGGCAGGCCATTTACACACAACTGCGATAAAAAATCCAATTCATAATACAGATGGTGAATGGATCTCCATCTGTCTGTTTTTAGCAGACAGGTTTCGATTAGATGGTCAACGGGTGTCAACCGACCTGCCGCTGCATAGAGACAGGAGTGGCGGATCTGACCCACCTGAAAAGCCAACAGGCAGACCGGATCTGTCAGCCAAAGTAAAAGGGTCCTAAAACCCCATACACACAATTCGATTTTTTGCAGATTTTTGTCTTCAGATTTACCAAAACCATATAATATGAGGTCAAACTTTAAGAGTTTCAGTTTGTATGCAATCAGGCAGGCCCTTGCACTACATGGTTTTGGTAACTCTGAAGACAAAAATCTGCTCTCTCTGGAGCGCAGGGCTGTGATGGAGCGAGAGGGGCTGGCTCAGGCTTTTGGTGGATTGCTGAGTGGTTGAGGCAGGTGCTGGTTCAGGGTTCTGGGTGGATCCTGACCATAGGGATTTTTCAAAGCCTGGGCTGGCTCTGTGACATCAGCCAACAGCCTGCTGTCAGCTGAAAATGGGTTACAGGAGTGCAGAACAAACGGCTCCTGTGATCCAAAAAAGCTTTAGCTAAACTTCTCCTTTATTGGAACCCAAACATGGCAAGCAAACATGCAAAACTGAAAAAGATACTTTAACGTCTTTACCACATTTGTGATGTGTAGGGCAGCCCATGTAGTGGGCAATACAACCCACTATATAGCATGAATGGGGACTTACATTAATTGGCCTCTATTGTGACCTTTTGAAAATAAAATTTCTCCACAATGCATATAGCTACAGAGGTGAAAAAAAATGACTTAAAGTGCTTTTACTGGTTATTCAATCTGTAAATACTTTAGTGTGCACAGTCTAGAAATAGGTTCACTTTAATGACAGCACACAAAAGCAGAATTTCATGTAAATTTTGGAGTTACTCTGATCGCAACTCATGCAGCATGCAACACCTGTAGTGCTGGGTTCTAAGCCACAATGCAGGATTAAAGTTTACCTCTAGCCAAAATGTATTTTTGTACCTAATTTTGCCAAGTACTGGGAAGCTGTTTTTACTTAAAATTTTAGCTTTAGACTATATTAATTGTAGTTCCCTATAATATCGGACTTAAAATAAACTTGTCAGAAAGAAAAGGCCAGAGAAGCCTTAGATGGAAGCTGTATTTCGACAACTTTAACTGACAAGTGATACGACTTACAGTAAAGCTGCATCAGTTCACTTTCATAGCATATGCACAGGAAGTCACAGAATGGAAACTTCCATTTGAGTCTTCTTGCACCTTGAGTACCACTCGACAACTTTCCATTAAACAATTTCAATTAAAATTGATATACAATAACTCCACTCTCCAACTCTTACACACAGTACTTCTGTGAAAAATACAATGCAGATTAAAGGATAGTTATAATTAGTACACTATACTTGAACAAACAAACAGTATATTTAAAGTAGATCCCAGAAACAGAAGTCATTCTGAAGACACGGATTAACCAGCTCTGGTAGAAAACATCCCATACAGCAGAGATACAAAATATAAAAGTAACTGATCAGCAGATATTACGTTATATATAGTCATTAGCTTAGAGACATCACAAGTCTTAAGAATGTCTTTTTTTTATCAGAATGTTTGCAAAGTATAGAAGAGTTACTCAACTTCCCTTTTCTAAGTAACAGACAGTTCCTCTCATTATTATTTGGAATACACAACACACGTGCAATCTGGTGTTTGGCCATTCTTTTAAACTCCTTGACATGTTTTGTAAGTCCTTAAAGTACATCAGCAATGCTGAACACAACGATTGCTACAAAAATTGGTAGGAAAAGTAGGAAATGCCCTTGTGTTTTCAGTTATAAAATATTTAAAGCAAAACTCTAGGCTAGCAGCCAAATATACAGTTGAGATCGATGTACAGTTATACCTACCAAATGATTTTTGATTCTGGTCAGCCAGTCTTGTTACACACAATTTTAACATTGCACATCCAGACAGGTGAAACACGGTTTACTAGGTCACATCTCTGCTTCCTGCCAGCACAGGAAATGATAACCTGTGTCCAGGGTACAAGTAACTGACCCAGAAAGCCACTTCAAACCAGGAAGTAGAGGATTTACCTTTCTGATTAAAAGAATGGCCATCCAAAATCACTTGGGTCGGTATATATAGTAAAACCTTGGATTACGAGCAAGGTTACGAGCATGCTTGTAATCGAAAACACTTGTATATCAAAGCGAGTTTTCCCATAAGAAATAGAAACTCAGATGATTGGTTCCACAACCGATGCTGGTGTATGCAGAACTGTATGCAGCCAGAAGTGCGTGGGGGCTTAATGACACTTTCGGGCTCTCCGATGCACGTTACGCCCACCCACCCAGCTGGGAGTGTCTCAGAGTGTCTGAGTTCTCCAGTGCCCATGAACCTCTGGCCACATATGTTAATACCAGGTTTCCCCGAAAATAAGCCAGCCCGCTAATCATGAAAACCTAAATGTCAAACAATTTTTAATTTTATTTTCAATTTCGAAAGTTTTACAATTTTGGCAAGTTTTGATTTCTTTGAGCCTACTTTAAAAAGTTAACCTCAATTCCTGTACTGACACCCTGACAAAACAGAGGATTGTTTTTCACTGGAACAAGATGACAGAGGCATCAATATAAAACACTGCCATAAGATCTGATCCATCCCTATTCCACTAAATATGTTATTTTTTGGTTTTGGCTGTGTCACCATGAACAGTATGCTGATGAAACACTGTAAGCCAGCAATATCAAAAGCCCTTGCTTTTAGTCCTTAACACAATCACTGTGGATGAAGACAAAAAAAAAAAAAAAAGTTGGACATATTTACTACCTGTAGTGATATCTTCAAAAAAATTACCTGAGATAAATATTATACGACTGGAGTCCGATTTTTCCGGCTGGAATTGAGTAACATTTTTAATAACATCAGGAAGGTCGAAAACTTTGACTTTCATCTCTGGGTACGTCCAAGTCAGTTCATGAGCAAGGGCACCAGTGCAACCTTTATAAAAGAACAATACGCAACCGCAATTAAGCACATACAGTATTATTGTCACACTATCATTTTCCTAATAAACCATAAACAGTAATTAACAACAAAACATGAGTTGCGAAGTCCAATTATTTCTATAACATACTCAAGAAAGTTGAATAGGATTCACATCCCAACGCTGCATATCTGGAAATCTCAGCCCTGTACCTGTATAGCATCTTGCAGCCAACTACAACTGTTGCCCCAGTGGCAAAGAGGTGAGCACCCAAGTAGGATACAGTTCCCGAAGCAACATTATAGGCTGTTCCCACAGCATGGGTTCTGGTTACAGTTCCCAAGGTATTACCGAGGTTACACCAATCCAGATGCACTGCTTCTATTGTTAACGAAAGCAGTGAACATTTGATTGAAGAACCCAAAATAAAATAAAGGCAAAATAACGAAAAACAAACAGTTAAGCATAGAAGAATTTTTCAAAGGGGCCAAGAGGTCCATCTCTTAAGAACTTTAGTAAATAGGACTCACTGAGTGGGGTAGAGTTAGAGGAGTGGGCATGGGCGTCCGCTGAAATTTTTTCAGGGAGGGGCGCTTTGGCAGCGGCGATACACAGTCGCATTTAACCCTTTCTTCAAATGCTAGCGGGGGGTTAAAAGCGCCCCGCTAGCAGCCGAATAGCGCAGCTAAAACGATGGTAAAGTGCCGTTATCGGCCAGCTGGCAGTGTGAAATAGCTCTTGAGATAATTCAGCTTCACTCCATGCCCATATAAATATAGCCTAGAGAATGTACAGACCCCCCCTTCAGCACAGATGGACCCCACCTTCAGCACCGACCCCTCCATTCAGCACAGATGGACCCCCCTTCAGCACAGACCCCCCATTCTGCACAGAGCCCTCCATTCAGCACAGATGGACCCCCCCTTCAGCACAGATGGACCCCCCCCCCCCCTTCAGCACAGACCCCCTATTCCGCACACACCCCTCCATTCAGCACAGACCGCCCTTCAGCACAGATGGACCTTCTTTAAGCACAGACCCCCCTTCAGCACAAACCCCCCCTCCCTTCAGCACAGATGGACCCCCCCATTCAGCACAAACCCCCCTCCCCCATCCCATTCAGTACCTCAGATCAGCTATTAGCGTTTACACAAACACTGGAGTGGGAGGCAGCTTCAGTCTGCTCGCTGTGCCTGTGCGACATCTGGCCCGAGACCGCTCAGGCAGCCTGCAGCCGCAAAACTCTTGAACACCTTCTAGATTTTCCAGGGGGGGTCAATTGCCCCCTCTTGCCCTATGGAGCGGACGCCCATGATAGGGGGCATGCACAGCAAAGCTTTTGGCAGTTGCCAAACACCTAAATGTCGTAACCAATAAACACAGTGTCCTGTACTGTACAAATAGGATACACAGGTTTTGGAGGGGCATTACCGCAATGCCAAAACTGCAGTGCAATATGGTGTCGGTAAATCTAACTGGCTGCCTTGCACCACCACACACAGATGGGAACCTTGCACCACCACACACAGATGGGAACCATCTGTGAGTTGTGTTCTGCACTGAAAAAAAAAAAAAGGTACAGTGTCAGTTAAAGCCTGCACTGCCCTACATTGACAGTCTATTAAAAAAAATCTCTCTGAGATCCATTTGTGCCTTTGTAGAAGTTAATGTGAATCCATACTACTTGTATGGCAAAGCCATGGCAGATGTATATCAGATGCCCTTAGGCATGCACAACTCAACATTTATTCAGAGCTTCAGTAGATCACAGTAAGTGGCAACAACAAAAGTTAGCCTTATTACAAATGTCATAGACACAAATAGCAGTGCTTAAAGAGCCACAAAAACAAATAAGTATAAAGCGTGGCACTCTCAGAAGTCTTGGTCATTCTGAACCATGAAACCTCCAGCACACAATTTGTTTTATGGAGCTTGCCTGCCCCTCCCACACATTCCTGTTGGCCAGTGAGCCAGCTCATTATGGCAATGCACCAATATAAACATAATGGGATGAGGTCTGACACTACCTGCTCAGAACACCCCAACATTCAGCATGCAAGAAGCAATAAGAAATGCTGTAGGTGTGTGCAACTCAGGGTGCACATTATACCTGTAAGCAACATTATTACATTTCTTAAAGTGACAGAATTGCCATAATCTTCTGGTAGGGATTGACAGGAAGAGGAAGACTTCACCCAAACCAGGAGACAATAGCACAAGGCACACATCACACAGACGCCAAGTAGAGTCCCTTGTGCTGACAATGTATTTATTTTAACTAAGGTTTTAACATTTTGACTGACCTGCTTAGGTCATACAGTGGCCACAATCTAACATTAGCATTTAACCGCTTCAATACCGGGGCTATTTTGGCACTTCTCGTACATGCATAAATCATAATTTTTTTGTTAGAAAATTACTCAGAACCCCCAAACAATATATATTTTTTTTTAGCAGACACCCTAGGGAATAAAATTCCGGCCATTGCAACTTTTTATCTCGCACATTATTTGCGCCATCATTTTTCAAACGCCTTTTTTTGGGGAAAAAAATGGTTTTGTGAATTAAAAAATAACAAAACAGTAAAGTTAGGCCAATTTTTTGGTATAATGTGAAAGATTAAGTTACGCCGAGTAAATAGATACCTAACATGTCACGCTTTAAAACTGCGCACACTCATGGAATGGCGCCAAACGTCAGTACTTAAAAATCTCCATACGCAACGCTTATTTTTTTTTTACAAGTTACAAATTTAGAGTTCCAGAGGAGGTCTAGTGCTAGAATTGTTGCTGGCCCTCTAACGCACGCGGCGATACCTCACATGTGTGATTTGAACGGCGTTTACATATGTGGGCGGGACTTACGCGTGCGTTCGCTTCTGAGCGCGAGCTACCGGGGATAGGGGCGTTTAAAAAAAAAAAAATTATTATTTTATTTTTTATTTCACACAATTTCTTTTATTTTTAAACTTTTTTTTGACATTTTTTTTTTTTGATCACTTTTATTCCTATTACAAGGAATGTAAACATCCCTTGTAATAGGAATGTGTGTGACAGGTACTCTTTATGGAGAGATGCAGGGTCAATAAGACCCAACATCTCTCCTCCAGGCTGGAAAGCATTAGATCGTGAAAAAAATTTCACAGATCTAATGCATTCAGCCGCTGTTGCGGCTGTGTTTACATTCCAGGACCCGGGCATGACGTCATAACATCGCGCCCGGGCCTCCAACGATCATAGAGATGACTGGTGACCATCTGGTCACCAGTCTACTCTATGGTTTTCGACGGACGGCGGCAGATCGTTTCTCCGGGTCTCCGATGGCAAAGGAGAGCCCTTAGAAGCACCGGATGGCGGCGGGAGGGGGGGGCGTCCCCTCCCGCCGCCTAGAAGAACGATCAAGCGGCGGAACCGCCGCTATGATCGTTCTTATGGTGCACAGATTCGCCGCCTGAACAGATGGATATCTGAATGATGCCTGTGGCTGCAGGCATCATTCAGATATCCCCACTGAAAGCCAGGACGTCAATTGACGGCCTAGGTATTGAAGTGGTTAAATAAAAAAAATTAACTATGTACTATTATTGCATGGTTTTCCTTATCCAATTTTGCAGGCAAACTGGGATAATATCAACTTTATACTTGTTACATATTCTCATTCACATACCATAACTTAAAGCGGAACTAATCCCATAGATTGAACAGTTTAAAAAAAAAAAAAGCTACATTCCTGGCATACCGGGAATGCCAACTGTCACATTTGTTGTGCTCTCAACCAAAAACTGTCAACCATTAAATGGCTGGTGTCATAACTGATCACATGTGCAGTTGCTCATTAAACAGAGGCTAAGATTGCAGCTTCCCTGGCTGAAAATAGGTGGGTTGAGTTCCAATTTACAGCAGTTCTATGGTCACAGCATACACTTTCATTTCATAACATCAAAAATACAAAAAAAGGTTATGGTTGACAATCCAATATAAGCTTACTAGAAAAATCTATCATGTTGTGAGTGCGGTCTGTCTGTTGGCCAACACTTTTCCCCCCAACTTCCAGGATTCTTTCCATGCTTTGCAGCTTCTCCTCTGCTCTTTACATTTTCTACTACATACGTCATGGTATCTTGCTGGAGGCAAGCAGAAATTCCTGTACTAACTTTGCCTCCTGAAACTCCTCTCAGCACCTCTGTAGTTCAGAAGGCAGACTCTGAGAAATGCGTGACACAGCACTGCCTACCCGCATGGCATAGTGACTACAGAGTTTAAGGAAGTAAATGTGAGGGGATCTTTACAAACGTGAGGATTGTTCAGATTTATGGGAGTAGGCTAGACATAAGTGAAAAGCAATGTGGAAATAAATAGATGATTTTATATCTTGGCCATCAATATGCTTAAAAAAAAAAATATTGCTGTTTAGATTTTAAAGCGGATGTAAAGTCTGCTATAATTTGATAATTTGATTATGTTATAATGTACTAGTATGTGCAGCATACAAGTACATACAAGTACATTACAGCAGACTTACTTGCCATATGGTGTCCTCCAGCACAGCACTGGGACCGATCTAAAGGGCCAGTGGCGATTCAATCTTCACCCAGTCTTCCTTCTGGGTACCATGCCTTCAGCCACTTGATAGGCCAGGCTGCAATGACGCCACTCCCACCACGACGATAGGCGCATGCAGGGCCGATCCGCCCCATAGGCTCACTATGCAAGCTGCTTAGGGCCCCCCCAAATTACTAGAGGCCCCGCCCAGTGAGAAGTCATTTTTGGCCCCTCACTCCGCTTCTCAACTCGCTGGTTGCATGGGAGAACAGGTAAAAAATCAGCACCCCCTCCCCCCACTTCTCAACTTTAATCTTTAATGTGACATGTCACCGTCGCCCCATAACCCCCCCCCCCCCCCGCCCGCTTCTCAACTTTAATTCGACATGTCATTTTGCTTAGGGCACCAGGGAGGTCAGGATCGTGCCCACGGGAGTTACATTACCGGGGCACAGATCAGTGGCCGATCGGGGTCGTAAATGTTCGCTGACCTGCACATGCGTGGCTCAGTGAACATGACAGCTGACAGGCAGAAGGATGCATTGATGGCAGAAGAGACCAGTAGGGTTCATACCCTCCCAGTCAGTCATTTGATTAAAATACAGGCTTACTTCCACTTTGCACTTTTTGTGAAAACTCTAAAACTGAAGTGGGAAGATCCAATTATCATTTGCAAACCAGATTTTAATACCATCTGCTCTAACAAGTGGATAAAGGACTTGATTACTGCCGGTGGCTATAGTCGCTAGCGGTAATCATTCTGTTCTGAAGGCTCCCACACCCCTGCCGGAAAAACACAATAGTGTTGTGTGAAGCATTCCCCAACAACACTGACTGTGTTGATGGGGGAGTTAAGCAATTTTTCTTTACTTCCACATGCAATGGAAGAAAAATAAATAAAAATAATCTATGGGCTGCTTTTGTTCATTTTAAATTGTGCAGAGTAGCCTGCAGTCTGCCTGAGGCCTGCACAAAAATACAGAAAAAAGTGCACACAGGTATGCTGTGTGAATGGAAACATAGTGTGGTTTTCTAAAATTTGATTGCAAAATGTGAAAATACAATTCAAAGTAATTTTAAGGGCTCATTTCCACTGGCGTTTTTACAGCCACTTTTCTGAGCGTTTTTTGCAGCTTAAAAACGCCTGTCCATGTTAGTCTATGGCATCATGCCCACCATGACGTTTTTGAGCTGTAGATCGCTAAGCTGCAAAAATAACGCGGGGCCAGTGCGTTCTGAAGCTCCAGCAATAGAGCTGTAAAAACGCCAGACATAAAAAAAAACGCGCATAAACGCGCAAAAACGCTCAAAAACGCGGCCGCTGCGTTTTTAAAGCTCCAGCTCCAAAAAAAAAAATTTTTTTTTTTTTCTAAAATAAACATGGACTGGCGTTTTTAAGCTGTAAAAAACGTGTCTGTAAAAACGCCAGTGGAAATGAAGCCTTAATGTTATTTTTGCATTTCTACATGTCTGGTCTTCCACATTTTTTTTGTTTTGACATTACAGAGATATATAGATTAGCCACTAGAGGAATCTTTATATTTCAACATTTTTAGCTGGTCAACCTATTAGGACATTTATAAAGCAGTTAATCTCTTTAACGGCTTGCCAACCGCTGCACGAACATTTACATCATCAGAATGGCACGGACAAGCAAATTGGCATACAGGTATGTCCATTTAAATTTGCCGCCGTGTGGGAGCGAGCTCCGTGACCGCCCCCGCGGACTAGATGTCCGACAGTGACTGATCGTGTCATGGAGCTGTAGAAAGGGAGGGGGGGGGGGGGGGTGTCCCTGTGCTGCCTTGTGATAGGACACTGACCGTCTTTTCCCTCTAATCGGGAGCAGCGATCAATGTCGTGTCACAGTAAGCCCAGCCACCACACAATCAGAATAACTCCCTAGGACACACTTAACTCCTGCGTAGCCCCCTAGTAGTTAACCGCTTCCCTGACAGTCACATTTATACAGTATACAGTGCATTTTTATAGTACTGATCGCTGTGAATGGTCCCAAAATAGCATTGAATAATTTATATTATATATCTATATAAATTGTTTGGGGATATTTATTATAGCAAAAGTAAAAAATAATGCATTTTTTCCCCAAAATTTTGCGCTATTTTTGTCCATAAAGCAAAAAAATAAAAAGCAAAGAGGTGTTCAAATACCACCAAATGAAAGCTCAATTTCTGGGAAAAAAGGGCGTCAATTTTGTTTGGGAGCCACGTTGCATGACTGCGCAATTGTCAGTTAAAGCAATGCAGTGCCGAATCGCAAAAAGCAAGTTAATCTCCTAAATTTTTAACTAAAAAATAAAGAAATAAAAACAGCCAATTCTCAAGCAGATAAGAAAAGATGATCCAAGATTTTGCATTCTTTCCAGATAACCTCTATATTTTTTAGCATCAACAGGTTTAATAAAAGCATGACCGCAATCATGTATAATATATATATACAGCCTGCTACATGAAAAACACAAATGGTACAGACAGAACATAAAACATACCTCCTAAATCACATGCAGTACTGTACTTGGAAAGGTCAAAAGCTGTTGCTATATCTCTTGCTGTTATTTTAAGCATGCAGTGCATGGCCCTCATAAAAAGTTCCTGGAATTCAGGTCCCTGGTAGTAAACCAAAAAATAAATAAATGGCATTATATAAGCAGCTGGAATTTTTATCAGTAACATTTGATCACTATATAATGTTAACCTTTGCACAAGTTCATTAGAAGTCAACACACAAGTATTTAGCAGATTGGAATTGATGCAGAATTCCCAAAACCTCTTAAATGGAGCAGAGAAAGTTTAGAGGCTCTACTAGGTTTTAACTGCTATCTGTTTCTCTGCTGGAGATGACCATTTTCACGTTTTTTGTCCTGGAAGCCACAACTACCAAAAAGAAAGTGAGGGGAAATCCAGGAGAGAAAGGTCTGGATTTACTAAACCTCTAGCGTGCACACTCTGCTGCAGCTCTGTATAGAAACCAATCAGCTTCCAGGTTTTTTCTTCTGTCAACGCTCAAAAGAACAAGCTGAAGTTAGAAGTCGATGGGCCACTGTGCAAAGCTGCACCAGATTTTGCACTCTACAGTCATCAGTCAACCCCAAAACGTCTTCCAAGGTGCATACCTCTTTCAGCGTCATATGTCTGGGTCTAAAAATGACAGGGCAATCTAATTTATGTGGACACGGACAACATTGCCAACCTGTGTATACAGTACACCATTCAAACTAAAAAGAAAAATGTTTAGTAGAGTACAGTTTTAGGGTTGGCCAACAATTACATTACTTTTAAAAGTAAAAAAATAAACTATAGTTGCCTACAGGGCAC
The DNA here is from genome assembly GCA_029574335.1 of Rana kukunoris. Classification (NCBI taxonomy): domain Eukaryota; kingdom Metazoa; phylum Chordata; class Amphibia; order Anura; family Ranidae; genus Rana; species Rana kukunoris. Next base: position 433,304,729 of record CM056050.1, read on the forward strand.
TTTCACCTTCCTGCCCAGGCCAATTTTCACATAGTAACACTGGTTCAGCTTGGACCAGTGTAACTATGCACATACGATTCCTGACTGATGTCCTTGAAAGCTGGAAATTACTGTAATAACTGTGCCTACCACAGTGATCTCCACTAGTTTCCAGATTGCATGCCAAGCAGCTGCCCTGCCGCTTACTAAATACAGGAGGTCACCCGCTCAGTAAGGGCACCATTCAGAGAGCACTTTGCATTCTCTCAAGGAATGCAAAATCATCATCTGACTGGACGAGGTGGTGACATCACAGATTGCTTTGCTATAATTTAGAAAATGCAAAGAGTTCTCCGGTGCTCATGCCAACCGGTTGACCTCCGTGTTCAGTAAGCAGCAGGGCATAGGAACTGGAAGCTAGTGAAGATCCCTGTAGTAGCAGTGCATATTACATTATCCAGCTTCCAGGAGGATGGAGTCGGTCATGTGAGAGTCACCAGAGAACATCAGGGACAGTGGGATAGGTCCCCCAAAAAAAGACCTACAAGCCTAGGAAAAAGATTGTATAACCACAGGCAAACCAACTTATTATTAAATTTCATATGCCTTGGTTAGATAAATACAAGAGGATACATTTGGATTTTTAAGGTGAAGAATGGGATTAAATAATAATATCAACTATGATCTATAAGACTTACAAAAAGAGGGATTTTTAAATACAGCTTACCTGTAAAATCCTTTTCTTGGAGTACATCACGGGACACAGAGCGGCATATTCATTACTATGTGGGTTATATGGAGTACCTTCAGGTGTGGACACTGGCAATCTCAAACAGGAAGTCCCCTCCCTATATAACCCCCTCCCCTAGAGGGAGTCCCTCAGTTTTGTAGCAAGCAGTATGCCTCCCAAAATGGTCACCCAAAAGAGGGGTGGGAGCTCTGTGTCCCGTGATGTACTCCAAGAAAAGGATTTTACAGGTAAGCTGTATTTAAAAATCCCTCTTTCTTTCTCGTACATCACGGGACACAGAGCGGCATATTCATTACTATGTGGGATGTCCGAAAGCAATGCTTTAATGAGGGGAGGGAGACATCTTCCAAAGAAGGATTCAATTTAGAGATAAACTCAAATCATAATAATAATTCCAACTTAGTCAAGAAAAACCTTTTTTTTTTTTTTTTTTTATAACCAAGGGTGTTTCTGATCCCGAGGATTTCAAACTGCAGCCTGTAGTACTGCCTGACCAAAGGCAGCATCCGCATTTCTTCTCACGTCTAGTTGATAAAACCTTGTAAACGTGTGGACTGATGACCACGTTGCCGCCTTGCATATCTGAGCCATAGAGATCTGATGGTGTGCTGCCCAAGAGGCGCCCATGGCCCTGGTAGAATGGGCCTTTACCGACAATGGAGGAGGCAACCTCTTCAACCCGTAGGCTTGAATGATTAATTGTCTAATCCATCTCGAGATGGTGGATTTTGCAGCTGCCTGCCCCTTCTTGGGGCCATCTGGTAGAACGAATAACACATCTGTTTTCCGGATCTTTTCTGTAGCTTTAAGATAGGCCTTCATGGCCCGGACAATATCCAAGGTATGCAGCAACCCCTCCTTTCTAGATGTAGGTTTTGGAAAGAAGGATGGAAGTACCAAATCCTGGTTCAAGTGAAATTTGGATATAACCTTTGGTAGAAAGGAAGGATGGGGCCGGAGAACTGCCCTGTCCTTATGCAGAACGAGATATGGTTCCTTACACGATAAGGCTGCTAATTCTGACACTCTCCTGGCCGAAACTATGGCGACCAAGAAAACCAACTTTCTTGTCAGTAAGAGTAAAGGAATCTCAGCCAACGGCTCAAAAGGCTGTTTCTGTAGAGTGGACAGGACAAGATTTAAGTCCCATGGACAAATTGGTGACTTGACAGGAGGATTAATACGCAAGACCCCCTGTAAGAAGGTCTTTACCAGCGAGTGGGTGGCCAGCGGCCTCTGAAACCACACTGACAGAGCTGAGATCTGTCCCTTGATTGTGCTTAGTGCCAGGCCTTTATCCACTCCTAGCTGGAGAAAACTTAACACCCTATCAATAGTATATCTGCGGGAATTCCATCTTTTGGATTCACACCAGCCTACGTAGTTCCTCCACACCCTGTAATAAATCACCCTGGAGACCGGCTTCCTAGCCCTAATCAGGGTAGGAATTACCTGCCTAGACAGGCCTCTATCCCTGAGAATCAGGGATTCAGCCTCCAGGCCGTCAAATTTAGACGCTGTAATGTAGGGTGGAGGATCGGGCCTTGTGAGAGTAGGTCTGGTTGTAGAGGAAGAGTCCAAGGGTCTCCCACTGCCATCTTCAGGACTAGTGAGTACCAAGTCCTCCGGGGCCAAGCCGGAGCTACTAGAATGACTGGCTTGTTCTCCACTCTGATCTTGCGCAACAGGCGCGGGAGTAACTGTAGTGGAGGGAATGCATATAGAAGTCTGAATTGATGCCAAGGGCAAACCAACGCGTCGGTTCCGCAGGCCATAGGATCCCTCGCTCGCGACACGAACCTGTCTAGTTTCTTGTTGAACCTGGATGCCATTATATCTACGTCCGGCATTCCCCACCTCTGGCAGATTGTCTGAAAGACCTGGGGATGCAGAGACCACTCCCCTGGCAACAGACTCTGGCGACTTAAGAAGTCTGCCTGCAGGTTGTCCACTCCGGGAATGAATATCGCCGAAATGCAGGGTACATGAACCTCTGCCCATTGAAAAATCAAGTTCACCTCCCTCTGAGCTGCCTGGCTCCTGGTTCCCCCTTGGTGGTTTATGTATGCCACCGCCGTGGCATTGTCTGACTGGATTCTCACCGGGAACCCCTTTAATCTGGAGGTCCAAGCCAGAAGGGCTAGGCGGGCAGCTCTGATTTCCAAGATATTGATGGGGAGCTGCCTCTCTGCTTTCACCCAAGTTCCCTGGCGGGAGAACCCCTCGAAGACCGCCCCCCAGCCTGCCAGGCTGGCGTCTGTGGTAACTACCTTCCAGACAACAGGGCTGAAGGATTTTCCCTTTAGAAGATTCTGAGGGTTCAACCACCAGGCCAGGCTTTGTCGGACCCTTGATGATAGCGTCAAAGGGGACTCTAAGGCATGTGCCCTCTTGCCCCAGGCTGCTAGAATGGCTGCCTGTAGGACGCGAGTGTGGATCTGAGCGTATGGTACTGCCTCGAATGTGGCCACTAGCTTGCCTAGTAATCGCATACACAGGCGAATAGTTGGACTTTTCTTGTTTAGAACCAACTGAACCAACCCCTTGATAGCTTCGATCTTTACAAGGGGCAGGAACACCTTTTGATGTTCTGTGTCTAACCTCATGCCGAGGTATTCCAACTGCTTTGTAGGCTGGAACGCTGACTTTCCCCGGTTCAGGACCCAGCCGAATTCTTCGAGGTACTGAACCGTGAGGTTTACTGCCTTTTGCAGACCCGGCCGTGAGTGATCTATGATTAAAAGGTCGTCCAAGTATGCTAGGACTGTGACCCCTTGGATCCTTAAATTGGCCAGAATTGGGGCTAGGATCTTCGTGAATACCCGGGGGGCCGTGGCCAGCCCGAAGGGGAGCGCCCTGAATTGGAAGTGTCGCTGCCCCACCGCGAAGCGTAAAAACCTTTGATGCGACTGAAAGATTGGTACATGAAGGTAAGCATCCTTTATGTCTATGGAGGCCAGAAAATCGTACTTCTGAAGCGCGGCGGCTGCTGACCGGATGGATTCCATCCGGAAGGAACGAACCCTTAGGTAACCGTTTAACCTCTTTAGGTCCAAGATTGGCCTGACATCGCCGTTGGGCTTTGGTATGACAAAGAGGTTGGAATAGAAACCTAGGCCTTGCTCTTGGGCTGGCACTTCTATAATTACGTCCTGGCAAAGCAGGTGATCCAAAGCTGCCAGCATTGAGGCCTTCCTCGCTGGATCCCTTGGTAGCCTTGATTCTTGAAAATGAGGCGGAGGATACCTTAGAAACTCCAGTCTGTAACCTGTGGTTACAGATGCCCGGACCCATTTGTCGGGGATCTTGGCTTCCCAAACTTCTGCGAAGAAACGAAGCCTTCCCCCCACCCGCAAGAGTGGGGGCGCCCCTTCATAAGGCAGACTTAGGGGCTGTCTTTGACGGCTTGCGATACCACGGCCTCTTACCCCCAGGGGTCTGTCCCTGCGATCTACTGTTAACGTTGGATCGTGCAGGCGGCCGTCGATACTGCCTGGAATTTGAGGGCCCCGAGACAGGAAAGAGCTGCCTTTTAAATGTAGGAGCCCGGAATGTCTTTTTGACCGGTAAAAGGGTACTTTTGCCATTTGAAATAGTCTGAATATATTTATCCAGATCCTCTCCGAAGAGTCGTCCTCCATGGAAGGGAAACCCTGCCAGAAGCTTTTTGCATGGGGGCTCCGCCGCCCAGTTCTTCAACCATAAGAGCCTTCTCATGTGCACCAAACATAGTGATAAACGAGAGGCCTGCTGGATGGAATCTTTTATAGCATCTACCGCAAAACACAGAGCTCTGGGAATATCAGAAAACTCTTCTGCTTGTTGGGTAGGCATGTCCCTTAACATTTCCTTTGTCTGGTCTTTTAATGCCTGACAAACTCCAATTGCAGCCACCGCTGGCTGCACCACTGCTCCTGCCGTAGCAAAGGATGCTTTTAAAAGTGTCTCTAATCTTTTATCAACTGGATCTTTAAACATGTGTATGTTTTCCACCGGGCAAGTTAGTGATTTATTCACACATGAGATGGCTGCATCCACTACTGGGAGCCTCCACCTCTTGGAGAACTTTTCCTCCATGGGGTAAATGACCGCAAACCTTTTCGGTGGCAGAAAAATCCTGTCCGGCCGTACCCAATCCCGAAAGATCAATTCCTCCAAGAGAGGATGGACCGGAAAAACTGTGTTGTTTAACGGAGCTTTCAAAGAGCCCAGAGAGGATACCGGAGGAACCTGAGGCTCTGGCAATGGTAAACTAAATGCCGAGCGGACCATGTCCGTCAAAGACTGTACCCACAGTCTTTCTGTCTGGGAGTCTGAAAATGGTTCCTCAGAGGCAGATCCCTCAATCCCTGAACCCTCTTGGTTCAGGTCTAGTTGATCCTCCTGTGATTCCAATTCCTCTGGAGAGAGAATCTCAGCATCTGAGGATACACCTCCTGGTGATGGGGATCTAACCCGTTTTTTACCAGGAATAGCTCTAGCGATCAATGTTGCTATTCTCTCTTCTAGCCCCCCTAGGGATACGGCTAGCATCTCCTCTGTGATGAACACAGGGCTGGGCTGATCTGGGCCAGCCTCCGCACCAGATCCCCCTAATGGCTCATCCAAGGCGCTTCTTAAATTAATAAGTTGCGGGGAAAGTATCGGCATATCAGAATCAGAAAGGGAACCCTTTTGTTTTTTGGTCTTTTTTGTACCCTTTGACCCCGAACCCTTGGAAGCCATAATACAAAATCGAGGGACTCCGCCCACACAACAGACTGTAGTGGGCAGGAGTACAAAACTCAGAGTTTAGGGGACAATAGACCACTAATGCCCAAAAACTGATGGGATCCCGTATGTTCTTTTTTTTTTTTTTTCTTTTAAATATATTATATATTTTCTTTTGACAACCTACAGTGACCCCAAACTAAGTTTGCCAGCCTCCAAACCTGCTGCAAAAAAGGGGGATTTCTTGGCTTAACAAAAAGGCATTGGAACAAAGTCCACATGTACTACCCCTCTTCCGCCACCGGGAGTCACTGTTCTGCCGCTCTGCGTCCTCTCCTCTGAAAATCAGCCTCAGACTGAGCACTGACAATGCCTGCTGTCTATAACAGCACAAAGGCGCGCCCCTGTATGACGCCGCAGGCACGCCCCCCCCCCGCCCTCCTGTGTGAACGGCGCGAAAAACGTCCCTAAGACGTGCGCGCGTATGCCGGAAACAGGAGGAACATGGAGGAGCCGCGCTGCTGGAGATCCAGGAACGCAGAAACAGGCGGCAGATTCAAACCCCCGGCCAGGTAGGACTCTCCAAAGGCCCCTAGGGATCCTTACTAGCCCTAGGAAGAAACAGCAGGTTTAGCTAGCACACATATTTAGACAGGGGGACCTAGTGATGGGGGGGGGGGAAAGGTGTCATCCTGTCTCTCTTTAGACATAGTGAACAAGGTTGCCCATGCAGAGCATACTTAGGCTATCCCCCCTTTTAGGTTACCCCGGAGAGCCTGCTGTCGAACCAAGTCCCGCAGGCTCCCCCTTACCTGCTCCATGCTGCAGGATGTTTGTCCAGCAAACTGATCCAATCTTCTCCCATCTCCGTGGGTAGCGTAGTAGACCTTCAGGCCCTGGGGTCCTATGAAGGTACCCACTGTCCTGGACCTATATAGCACCCTGGCAAACAGGAACTTATGGTTTTTACAAACTCCAAGTCCTGGGCCCAGGGTCCAGCCCTCCAAAGAGGAGCATTATAGGCAAAACCCCACGGCTTGGGGCCCGGGTACTGTCCACTTTGGCACTGAGGCTCCTTGGACAGATCCGGTTAGCCCGCCCTTAATCCCAAGGATGTGGAGCAAAGCTATTCCGTGACCAACACCTAAGACACTGGCGAAAAAACTGAGGGACTCCCTCTAGGGGAGGGGGTTATATAGGGAGGGGACTTCCTGTTTGAGATTGCCAGTGTCCACACCTGAAGGTACTCCATATAACCCACATAGTAATGAATATGCCGCTCTGTGTCCCGTGATGTACGAGAAAGAAACAAAGTTTTTCAGTTGACTTTCTTACTATATGCATATATTTTTACCTTTGGAGATTTAATACCATTCTTTGGCATTCAAACTAAATTTGTTATATTCTATCATTACCCTAGCTGGTCCTTGAATGCCCCCTATGGTCACCCATAGCACACAGTTCTCTTGATGCAGATAATAACCTGTGACCTCTTCTAGCGATTTGATTAAAATCTCAAGAGACCTGGGTAAGTAGCATTGCCGCCAGACTAAACTTGCAAACGTATATATAGAACTGCTACATACTCAAATATATTTCTTTTGGAATAAATAAAGAATTATGTATATGGTATGTGATCCTAAATTGATTGGACAGTATCCCCTGAAAAAGCCCAACATATCGAAACATGTTGGGAACTCCATTCCACAGTGCTGTATCCATGAAACGTTATTGATGAGTACTTGTCAATTGTTACCTTTTAATAATTTTTTATTTGCTCTTTAAATAAAAAAAGTTCTTATGCATCATAGTTGATATTATTTAGTCTCATTCTGCACCTTAAAAATCCCAATTAATCCTATTATATTTACCTACAAGCCTAGTTGACTTTCCTTGCTTCTAGTAAGGGAGTCACCAACATCTGATGCATGCAGAGTTAATTCAACAGCCAAGTCGTCAAAGCCAGAGACCGAGAAGCAGGCTGGGAGACTGGGTCTTGAGAGAAGGGTCCATGTGATTTGCCAAGCTCAATCGGGCCAGTTTGGTGCCATAAGAATCACCACTACCCTTAATTCACATGCTGATGGGTGAGAATGTCGACCTGCCAATTCTCAATGGCCGAACGGTATACAGTAGTCATGACCAGAATGCAACACACCACCCAAAGCAGAATCAATTCTGCTTCCTTCTGGGCTGCGCAAGTTCTTGTGCCTATACAATGGCCTAGCCCCTGAAGTGGAGATGCCCAGTTCTAAAGGAAGAGTCGAATAGCCCTGAGTTCCAGAATATTTATGGGGCGTTTGGATTCCTCCTTTGACTAGATTAACTGAACATTTAATTTTCCCATGGACACCCCCCAGTCCAACAGACTGGCATCCAGTGTAAGAATTTCAAACGGTAATGGAAAAACATTCCAACGTTCTATTGGAAATACACTCATTAAGCCGGAGGCTGACTGAGGGAAATATATGCAAGGGAAAGTGCAGGGACAAAGTCTGCTTGTCCTGTGCAGATTAAATGTGGAGTTGCAGCAGTCTGAGGTGGAACTGGTCATAAGGTACTAGCTCAAATGAGGCTACTGTAAGCATTAGTACTCTCATGCAAAAGTGCACCAAGGAACGATGTCTGGATAGCAGGATCCATGCTTGGGAGCAAAGAGACCTGATCTATTCAGAGCCCCACTCCCGAGTATGGAGGATTGAAGTTCCTCCCAAAGTTCAGCGTCTGCACAGTATAATGGCATTTAAAGCCTAGATGGAGCGATCTTTCAACAGCAAATTGTCCAAGGTAGCCCACAATATGGACCCCTTTGAGAACTAAGAACAGACAGAAAAATATTTTGCAAATTTATGAGGAATAGTGCATTGGACAAATGGCTGAGCCCAAAAAACAAACAAAAATTAAAGTGACAGTCACCCAACACAACATGAAAAATGTGCTGGTGGGGAGGGAAAATTATAATGTGTAGGTAGGCATGCATGCTGAACGTGTTCCAAAGCCACATAATCCCCCTGGCTGATTACATTCAAAAGTTTTTAATTTCAAGGAATACATTTAGACACTTATCAGGATTAGATAAATGTCACCCTTGGGATCATAAACAGGTTGGAATAAACACTAATAAAACCTGTCCCCTGTAAGAACAGACTCGCAAGATGAGCAGCATGCAGATTCTCCAACCTTTGTGAAGAAGGCCAAGAGCAAAACTCCAGCTTGAACCCCCTAGAAAGGACATTCCACACCCAGAGGTCAAGAATGTTGCAAACCTAAATGGCCAAGGCTGCCTTCAGATGTCCCTTAACTTGAAGAAGTGGGGCACCACATTACCGCTAGGGGACTTTAAGCTGGACCTAGCTGGCTGGTGAGTCCAGAGCTTGCAACCAAATAGAGTCCTGGACTTAGATTTGAAGGAAAAGGCCTGGGAGGGACAAAAGAAACTCCTTCTAAACCCAGAAGATCAGTATTTACTGTACTTGCAAGAACATTATTCGTCTTTTTGCTAGGTTAAAGCATGTCTTTATCATAGGTGACTTCCTTAATAATTTAGTACAGGTGTTTGCCAAAGAAAGGTCAACTAGCAAACGACATACATTCCAGGTGATTTTACATGCCAGTTCAGCAGACCATTATTTACATCAGAGATTTTGAAACATCTCATTTGACAGAAGGCCTAACTTGGACATCTGCTGGAGATCTCCAATACCCTCAACACACTACCTCAAGGCAGTCAGAAAACGTTCCAAACTCTGGAGGACAGAAAGGTCCATGAGAATAACTAAGGTCATTGGCCATATTTTTTGACCAAACCGCAAGGATCTCACACATTTCCATGGATTCATATTCCATCTTTTTGTCAGAGTCCAAGTATAAACCCAATGGTGTGGCTAGAGTACCGATCTGGATTTTGCAATTAGCTAGAAAGGCTGGTGCTTAGCAGAGTTTGTGCAGGAATCCAGAAAGGAGAAACTTCCAGAAGAACCAGAAATCCCCCTCAATATAGAAAGACAACCAACACCTACACACACTAGGAAAAAAAAAAAAAAAACCTTAGGGTTGTGGTGAAAGGGCCATAGTCTTTTTGTTCGCCAATGTACAATTACCTGGAGGCAGAAGCATACAACCCAGTTGTCTTCAACTATGCTTGTGTCCTGTACTAGCCGATCAAAAAAAAACTAATTTGTTTTAACTTTGCACACTTTGACTGATGAAGGTTTGCAATTACCTAACAATATGACAAAACCGATCACATCCCAGCTTTTTTACATGTGAAATACTGTGTTCTTTTGTGGCAGGTGATGTTCTATCTGTAAAAACATACTATGGGTTCTGGGAGCAGTTTGATCTCTTTCTTGCTAGGTAACAAGTTACTACCAACTTTTAAATGTCATGGCTCCAGTTAACCACTTTTAAAAATTTAAAAAAAGTAGTGCTGCAATCTTCCGGGCTCTGTGCGAGCCACTGCCCCTCTGCATACTGACCACAGGGTGATGCTCGTTTGGCATGTCCACCTTTCAGAGGCGAAGAGGCTGATTGAGTCCCCTGGGGTCAATGGACAGAGTGGAAGCTGCTCTAACAGGACTGGGAACATTGCGGTTCTCTTTGTTTGTACCATGGATAACTACAGTGATTTACAGCATGCCCAGGGGTCCTCCAGATAACAGATATGCATACTTACATGAAGCCAGGCAAGTTATTATTCCTATTGTTAAGCTACGAAAAGTATAATCATGATACAGGGTGAAAACACCCAACTTTTCTTTTTCTTTTAATTCTTGTGAACCTAAACGTAGCCAATATGATTCTAAAGGTCATCCTCTGCTGCACTCTAGTGGTACAAGACATACTGCAATACACTAATCCTCTCATTTATCACAATGCGTAGGAGAAAGAAAAACATATACAGAATGAAAGACCCATTTCAAAATGTTAGGGCAGTAGTTGTGAAAAATAAATAAAAATTTCTTTGTTGTGTGTGCAAAACCTGAATCATTTACAAGGACTACATAACGGAACCCCAGTAAGCTAGGTCTTTTTTGGTGTCACTGACAGTGAAAAATAGATATGGAATACAAAAGGGGATTATGAAAAAGCCCACACACTAAGAAAGATTATAAAATAGGCAACTACAGGTATATACTTACATGCACATGTTCAGCTGTGTGTCCATGGCCTTTATGGTGATAGTTTATTCCTTTTACTACTGAAGACTCCAGGTGGTTATAATGGGGCCACAAATTATCATTAGAGTAAATGATATAACTATGAACTGAAAATTCCGCATCAGATACCAGGAAGGTATTGGCCAACTCTGTATTACTATATGCTAATTTCAAGAAGAAAAAATAAATAAAAATCAGGTTTACCTGTACAGCACCATCAAAATCCTGGTTTTAGAAAATGTTTTTTTTTTTTTTTTTTTTGTTTGACAGCAGCAGACATGACATGTCATATAATATACAAATATAAAAAGTAGGATTTTACAGTGTCTCACAAAAGTGAGTACACCCCTTACATTTTTGTAAATATTTTTTTTCCATCTTTTCATGTGACAAGACTGAAGAAATGACACTTTGCTACAATGAAAATAATGGGTGTATATCTTGTATAACAGTGTAAATTTGCTGTCCCCTCAAAATAACTCAACACACAGCCATTAATGTCTAAACCGCTGGCAACAAAAGCGAGTACACCCCATAAGTCCAAATGTCCAAATTGAGCCCAATAAGCCATTTTTCCTCCCCGGTGTCATGTGACCCGTTAGTGTTACAAAGTCTCAGGTGTGAATGGGGAGCAGGTGTGTTAAATTTCGTGTCCTTATCGCTCTCTCATACTGGTCACTGGAACTTCAACATGGTACCTCATGGCAAAGAACTCTCTGAAATTCTGAAAAAAATAATTGTTTTACATAAAGATGGCCTAGGCCAGGGATAATTAATTAGCAGACCTCCAGATGTTGCAGAACTACAAGTCCCATCATGCCTCAGCCTTTGGGTTCATGCTTGTGGCTTTCAGAGTCTTGCTATGCCTCATGGGAATTGTAGTTTTGCAACAGCAATCGCAGCAAATCACAACGGTTTGGTGCAATTTATTGCGGCAAACCACACTATGTTTTAGGTGCCACTTAAAAGGTATAGCACCCAAATATGCAAGACATTTGCGAAGGATTCCTCTGTGCAAACCACTAAATAAACACCTTGCTTGCGTTTTGCGATTGCAGTGGGATTTGAGCTTGTGGGCAGCATCGCAGCGATTCTGCCCAAAACCAAAAAACACCAACTGTGAATGGAGCCTAAATCCCCGTACAAACGGACTGAATGTTGGGACACAACGGCTGGTTAAAAAAAAAACAGCCCTTGTGTATGCCGATGTCCTGTCAAGTTATTCAACCCATCAGAAACTCCAACCGCTTAACTTTCGGTTTATTTAAAACCAGCAGTAATTGGAGCTTTTGACAAACTGGTGATTGGATACAACACTGGCAACTGAATAGAGTCCGGTGCAGGATATAATGAGCAGAGATTCTTACTCCGCTCCGATACTAGCCAACAAAATGGATGCCTCCGGGGAGGCGACAACTTTGTCCTCGTTAGCCGCTGTGTTGTCAAAACAGCTCAGTCTTCCTGTACTGGACTCTATTCGGTTGTCGGTGTTGTGTCCAACCACCAATTTGTAGAAATCTCAAATTTTTAAGGTATTAAATAAACCAAAGTGACGTGGTTGGGGTTTCTACAAACACTGGTCTGTCCGACGCTTCTGTTGGACAGGCAGGTGAAAAACCAGCAGTCAGCCGACTCCAGATCAGCACTCACAGTCAATGGCTGAGAGCCATCACCCTGTCAGAGGACAACAGCTCAGCAGGGGGGAGATAGCTGAACTAACATTGCATGGTTAGTACAGTGGTTCCGAACCGGAGCTGTCAGGTTTTTTTTGGTGCAACCTGGCTAAAAAAACTGTTAGTGTGCACCCGGCTTAAGGTTAGCAGTTCGTTTTTTTTTTCTGCCTGCTGGCACAAAAGAGGGGGATGGTGTCCGTAATCTTCAAAGTGGCAGGCTGCTCTCTAATATTTTTTTTTATTCCCTGAAACTTGGCAATTGCTATTTCACTTGTGGAAATCATCTGTACAAAGAAAAGCTACCACATCCCCAGAGATTTTTTTTGCTCTCATTTTAAAGTTTTCAAGACTAAAACATTACACAGAAACAAATTACCACTTAGATTCACCTTGATGAGTTTTCTCTAGCAGGCCAAGGGCGACACAGGCATCAAGAAGCCTTTCAGTTCCATGTACAGAAGCATTAATCTTATCCGCAATATCCATGGCCTTCAGCGCACCTTTATCTTTCAACTTATCAAAGACCTTCAGTTTAGATGCTGCAAACAATGTCTGTAAACAGAAAGACAGACAAACAGAGGAAATCGCAGTGCTGGACTTAGCTGGAGATTTATCTACATTGTGCACATGGACAAGGACTAGTCTGGGCTATACAGATTAAACATTGAAGAAATACTTTGTTAGAAAATGTTGTTTGCTTTGTTCTGTGTAAAGTCCCTCTATGTGCACCTTATTTTAAAAGCTGGTTATAAATTGGGCCAATTTCATTTAAAAAAAAATACACATATTTGTGAATTATGCAAAACAAATTGTTACTAAAAAAATTATAATTCCTTATGACACGTCAGTAAACAAAAAATAAATAAAATAAAAGTATGTATAGTCAACAATGGCTGTTTCACACGGGCGAAACCTATGAGATTCCGGGTGACAGCGGATGAACATCCGCTGACACCCGATTCCGCAATCCTCCGATTCTGCAGATGGAGGAAAACCCTATTTTTCCATCCCTCTGCGGAACGGGTGAACACGGACAGACAGTCCGTGTTCATCCGATCCCCCCATAGAGGAGATCGGAGATAAGACAGGGCGTTCCCTGCACAGTGTGTGGGGACCGCCCCGTCATCTGCCGGCTCAGCAGAGCGATCCCCGCTGAGCAAGTGGAGGTTCACGGGACGGATCATCACTGATTCCCCCCGTGTGAAAGAGCCCTAATAGAATACTCACACAGAGTATTCTCAATGATTGTATGTGCTATGAATATAAAAATAGCATTATTTTACTCACCGTAAAATCCATTTCTCTGAGTTCATGGACGAACACAGCAGCATTGACCTTGGGGTTATATCACCTTCCTTCCAGCAGCATTGACCTTGGGGTTATATCACCTTCCTTCCAGGAGAGACTAGGCAGAAAACAGCACTTTAAGTGTTAAAAAACACTTCTGCAGTACAGCTCTTCCCAGGGGGTGTGGTTCCCCGGGTATATAACCCCCCCCCCCCCACTTTGACTGAACAGCTCCAGTTCGTAACAAGCAGTACAAACCAAAAGGAGGGGTGGGTGCTGTGTCCGTCCATGAACTCAGAGAAGTGGATTTTACGGTGAGTACAAAAATCCTATTTTCTCTTCCGTTCATGGACGGACACAGCAGCATTGACCTTAGGGACGTCCCCAAGCAGTGTCAAAATTTCGAGGGGTGGGGGAAAAACACAGCAAACCAGGGTTCACCCCAAACAAAAAACCCTAGCGTTTCTCAACAGAGAAACTCCAACCTTAAACTGCCGCCTGTAAAACCTTGCGGCCAAAGGAGGCATCCGAAGATGCACTCACATCCACCTTGTAAAACTTAGAGAAGGTGTGGATGGACGACTAGGTTGCCACCTTACACACCTGTAAAACAGAGGCTTGATGACGGAAAGCCCAAGAGGCACTAATCGCCCTGGTCGAATGCACTGTAACCTGAAAGGGAAGCACCCAACCTTTTAGGGCATAGGCCTGAAGGACGACCTGTCTGATCCACCTAGAAATGGTGGCCGACGAGACCGCCAGACCCTTTTTAGAACCAGTCACCGACGCAAACAGTAAGTCCGATCTCCGGAACGGAGCCGTAGCAGACAAGCGGGTGTACCGTAGGGCCCGAACCACATCCAAGGAATGCAAAGCAGTCTCCTTTTGGTTCTTTGGCCGAGGACATAAGGATGGTAACACTATGTTCTCATTAATGTGAAAAGCCGATACAACCTTGGGAAGAAATGACAGCTGCAGGCGCAGCACCACCGTATCCTTGTGAATGACCAAGTAGGGGGCCTTGCAGGACAAGGCCGCCAGTTCAGACACCCGTCTGACCGAGGTAATTGCTACCAGAAAAACCACCTTCTGAGACTAAGTCAAAAGAGGAATCTTTTGAATATCCTCAAACGGAGCGTCTTGAAGCACCGAGAGGACCAAATTCAAGTCCCATGGAGGCAGTGGAGGACGCACAGGAGGGGACACATGCCGGACCCCCTGTACAAACGTACGCACTAGAAAGTGCGCTGCCAAGGGTCGCTGAAAGTAAATAGCCAGAGCCGAGATCTGACTCTTAACCATACTTAAGGCGAGAGCCTGATCTACTCCCCGCTGTAAGAACAGCAGAATCTGGGACAGCACATATGTACGGGGGTGCCACTTCATCTCTTCACACATAAAGATGTAGGCCTTCCACGTACAATGGTAGATCTTACGAGAAGTAGTGTTCCGTGCTCGTAGCATGGTAGAGATCACCGGGCCCGATAGCCCATGGTCCCTCAGAACCTGGCTTTTAACAGCCACGCCGTTAAAGCCAGCGACTGTAAAGCAGGGTGAAATATCAGACCCTGTGACAGGAAATCTTCTCTCAGGGGTAGATGCCAGGGGACATCTGCCACCAGGCGCACCAGGTCCGCGTACCAGGGACGGAGCGGCCAATCAGGATTGTAGGAATCCCCTCGGCTTCCACTCTGCGTAGCAGGCGAGGAAGAAGTTTCAGAGGAGGGAAGGCGTAGATTAGTCGATAGTGACTCCGCGGTGCCACCAGCACATCCGACGCGTTCGCCCATGGGTCTCTTGACCTTGCCATGAACCGTGACACCTTCCGATTGAGACGGGACGCTAGAAGGTCCACGTCTGGAGTGCCCCATTTTTGTCACAGACTCTGAAACACCTCTGGGTGTAGTGACCACTCTCATTGGTCCAGTGTTTGGTGACTTAGGTAGTCGGCTTGCCAATTCTGTACCCCCGGAATGTACACGGCCGACAGAGCCGTAACGAACCGTTTGGCACACTGAAGGATGTATGCGACCTTCTTTGCTGCAGCCAAGCTCAGTGTGCCTCCCTGATGATTGAGGTATGCCACGGCCGTGGCGTGGTCGGACTGGATCCTGACCGGACTGTCCTGCAGACCCCGGGACCACTTGGTGAGGCACAACTTGATTGCACGGAGCTCCAGTTCATTGATCGGAAGGCGCGACTCCTCCTGAGTCCAGCGCCCCTGGGCTGACTGGGAACCCCAGATGCCCCCCCCCCCCCAGGAGGCTGGCATCCATCGTGACCACAGTCCAACGGCACGGCACAAACGACTTCCCGGTCCGAAGCACCGAAGATGCCAGCCACCACACCAGGGAGGACTTGACCAGTTGACTCACCCGAATCTGGTAATCCAGAGACGAGGGAAGCTTGTCTCAACGTGACAGAATCTCCTTCTGTAGCACCCTGGTGTGGAATTGAGCATACGGGACTGCCTCAAAGGAGGCCACCATCAGACCCAGAACCCTCATGCAGAACCGGAGTGACGACCACTTCTGGGTCATCAACTGCTGCACCGCAGACGGCAGTGTCTGAAGTTTCTCCATTGGGAGAAAGACTCTCGCCTCCGAGGAATCCAGGATCAACCCCAGGTATTCCACCCGCTGAGACGGTATCAACATAGACTTCCGGATGTTCAGAAGCCAGCCGAATTCCTGTAGGGTTTGGCAGGTGATGGACACGTCCTCTTCTAACTCTGAGCTTGAGGAAGCTCTCAGGAGAAGATCGTCCAGGTAGCCCACAATAGCGATCCCACGCTGTCTCAACAGGGCTAGGATCGGGGCGAGCACCTTGCTGAAGACCCTTGGTGCTGAGGCCAGTCCGATCGGAAGGGCGACAAATTAAAAGTGGTTCTCTCCGAACGCAAAGCGCAGAAATCTCTGGTGCTTTGGGCATATGGAGACATGTAGGTATGGCCTCCCTGGACATCCATGATGTCCAGGGAGGCCATGAAATCCCCCTGATGGAGCGCTGCCACCACCGAGCGAATCAACTCCATTTTGAAGTTTTGTACTTTGACAAAACAATTGTAAAAATGCAGTGCGCCAAAACGGACTTCAAAATGCACATTGACACCATTGCACGTAAAGCGTGACTAAATCAAAGCCTTTTTATTATGCAGTGCCTTGCGAAAGTATTCGGCCCCTTGAACTTTGCGCCCTTTTGCCACATTTCAGGCTTCAAACATAAAGATATACAACAATTTTTTTGTGAAGAATCGGGACACAATCATGAAGTGGAACGAAATTTATTGGATATTTCAAACTTTAACAAATAAAAAAAACTTAAAAATTGGGCGTGCAAAATTATTCAGCCCCTTTACTTTCAGTGCAGAAAACTCTCTCCAGAAGTTCAGTGAGGATCTCTGAATGATCCAATGTTGACCTAAATGACTAATGATGATAAATAGAATCCACCTGTGTGTAATCAAGTCTCGGTATAAATGCACCTGCACTGTGATAGTCTCAGAGGTCTGTTTAAAGCGCAGAGAGCATCATGAAAAACACGGAACACACCAGGCAGGTCCGAGATACTGTCGTGGAGAAGTTTAAAGCCGCATTTGGATACAAAAAGATTTCCCAAGCTTTAAACATCCCAAGGAGCACTGTGCAAGCGATAATATTGAAATGGGAGTATGAGACCACTGCAAATCTACGAAGACCTGGCCGTCCCTCTAATCTTTCAGCTCATACAAGGGGAAGACTAATCAGAGATGCAGCCAAGAGGCCCATGATCACTCTGGATGAACTGCAGAGATCTACAGCTGAGGTGGGAGACTCTGTCCATAGGACAACAATCAGTTGTATACTGCACAAATCTGGCCTTTATTGAAGAGTGGAAAGAAGAAAGCCATTTCTTACAAAGATATCCATAAAAAGTGTTGTTTAAAGTTTGCCACAAGCCACCTGGGAGACACACCAAACATGTGGAAGAAGGTGCTCTGGTCAGATGAAACCAAAATCAAACTTTTTGGCAACAATGCAAAACTTTATGTTTGGCGTAAAAGCAACACAGCTCATCCCCCTGAACACACCATCCCCACTGTGAAACATGATGGTGGAAGCATCATGGTTTGGGCCCGTTTTTCTTCAGCAGGGACAGGGAAGATGGTTAAAATTGATGGGAAGATGGATGGAGCCAAATACAGGACCATTCTGGAAGAAAACCTGATGGAGTCTGCAAAAGACCTGAGACTGGGATGGAGATTTGTCTTCCAACAAGACAATGATCCAAAACATAAAGCAAAATCTACAATGAAATGATTCACAAATAAACATATCCAGGTGTTAGAATGGCCAAGTCAAAGTCCAGACCTGAATCTAAATGAGAATCTATGCAAAGAACTGAAAACTGCTGTTCACAAATGCTCTCCATCCAACCTCACTGAGCTCGAGCAGTTTTGCAAGGAGGAATGGGCAAAAATTTCAGTCTCTCGATGTGCAAAACTGATAGAGACATACCCCAAGCGACTTAAAGCTGTAATCACAGCAAAAGGTGGCGCTACAAAGTATTAACTTAAGGGGGATAAATAATTTTGCAAGCCCAATTTTTCAGTTTTTTATTTGTTGAAATATCCAATAAATTTCGTTCGAATTCATGATTGTGTCCCACTTGTTGATTCTTCACTCCACTTTTCCCCAGCAGCCAATTAGAGGAGTTCTTCCCTCACTGGGCATGCTGGGGAGGGGTATATCTGTGGCAGCTGCCACACGTTCTGGGTCAGTGGTCGGTTCTTCTCCTCTGCGCGGGGTCCACGTTCCAGGTGCGGCATCCACCTTCAGGGTGCGCACATCCACGGACCTTGTTCGCATGGCCCACCTGGCCAGAACCACCTGTTCCATGGAGACCCATCTGGATGTCGATGGGGGCCCCAGTGACATACTGGGTCCCCAACCCTACTGAGAAGATCCCAGGCTGTGTACCGTTCGGTGGGTGATCAGCTTGAGGAGAACCCGGAGGCAGGTTATCCAAAAGGGCTTGAATGAACCATCGGGGATCTGGTTACTGGAATTGACAGGTACATGTCAGCTGTCAACCGGTGACCCCTTTCATTGCATTTAGGCTCCATTCACACCTTGGCGTATTTACGCCTGACGCCCGACGCTCATTCCGCTGGAGGGGTGATTTTACATTGTTGTCTATGGAGATGGTTAACATCTCCACGCCGATCGCCGAAACGCTGTACGCCTGAAGCTCAAAACAAGTCCCGGACCCTTCAGGCGGCTTTCGGCGTTCGGCATAGACAACAATGTTTTGTAAAAAAAAAAAGACACGTTTTGTCGCGGTAAATCACGGTACAATACGCCGCAATTTGTTGGGGCAAAATACGCCGCGTTATAGTGTGAATGCAGCCTTACTGGGAGGATTCGCTTATATTGTTCTCTTGAGTACTAAAGTACTAAGCCTGCGGCAGAGGCCCGAGCCAGGTCTGTCATAGAGACCTGTTCCTCCCAGCAAATTAAAAGTGACATTTCAGCTGCCAGGCTTAAACAAGGGTCTGTCCGGAGGCACTTCACACCCACTCTGGCGAGAGTGGCGACGGACTGTATCTACTACTACTGAGAGCAGGACTGCTCCGTTTCATATCCAGGCCCGATACCGCAGTGTTCTCTATTGCTTCAACGACCTTTGCTATCTCCTGTTGATGTTGGCCATTGTTGGGCCCTGGAATAAAGCATTTGAAAACCCATTTGGTGACTGGACATTCGCTCACTGCCAGGGGTGGACTGACAACCCATGGGCTTACAGATGGCCACCACGCCAGGAGGCAGGGCAGCTAAAACCTCAGGATTTTCACATCAAAAGCATGTCGGGTTAAGACATCCCAGATGTAAAAAAAAAAAAAAAACACAGATTTTTACATACTGTACCTGGTTTTATTGAGCCTGGCAACCTTGATGGGGCTCCTTCGGGGGTGAGCGCTACATGTATAAACTGTATGAATCATTTATTCAACCCTCGGACCCCTCCGGGTCTGGTGCATGACCATTAACACATTCAAACTGTAGTGTCCCACTCCTTCCCCCCTCCCCCTCCCCAAGGGGTCTCTACATAAGAAGTCTGTCCATTACCAGTTGTGGTGGTGCAAGGCTAGGATCCCCCAACCAAGGTTGCCATATAAAGGTTTAATTTACCCACTACCTTTCTGCGACTATAGGCTGGCCGTTCTCTAAAAAGTAAGGAGTTAACATAGGTAATCCAATGCTTCCCTGTGGGGACAGTCCCTTCACCCTTAAAGTGGTTGTAAATGCTGAAGTGTTTTTGTATGCAGACAATTTATATATATTTTTGAGAAATTGCGTACCTTTGATGCTTTAAAGCCATCCAGAAGTTCCAGAATTTTTGTAGGGAGCTGAACAGCAGTTTTGGGCTTTTCTTCAACTCCATTTAGAATAACTGATGTACGTTGTAAAGAGGGCCCAGAACTACAAGTGTTACTGATGCAATCCTTCCTTGCCTTCTTTATGTCAGTGTTCTTACTGGTAGAGGCGCAGTCTTTCTCCACATCACTGAGGTTCTCAAAGCTCTCTACATATGGAATGGAGTCATGCTTTATTCTATGTATGGATTGTTTGGAGGGTGGATAGTAAATCTCTGCAAGCTTTTTGCAGAAGTGGTTCAGGGGAAAACCAACCACATTCAAAAAGTCTCCATGTACACTTTCTACTAACATTCCCCCAAGAGACTGAATTCCATAGCCACCTGCTTTATCCCTGAAAAATAAATAAAATAATAATAATTTGCTAAACAATTTTATAAAGCAACATGGAATAGTATGATTTGTAGCAGAAATTGTTACTAGAGTTCTGTAAATTGATAAGCAATGCTTAAAGTGATTGTTATTTTTACTTATACTTACCTGCCCTGTGCAGTGGATTTGCACAGAGCAGTCCTGAGCCTCCTCTTTTCAGGTCCCTCTTTGCTGCTCCTGGCCCCTTCCACCTGTTAAGTGCCCCAACAGCAAGCAGCTTGCTATGGAGGCACCAGAGCCGAGCCACAGCTCCCTGTGTCCATTCAGACACAGAGCCCCGGTTTGGCCTTACCCCCCCCTCTCCTGAATAGCTAATTGACTTTGATTGACAGCAGAGGGAGCCAATGGCGCCATGGTGTTTTAGCCAAACAGGAGGAGAGTCCCCGACACCTGAGGCACTTGGGGGAGAAGGGAGTCGCCGCTCCAGATGGGACCACTATGTGATCACAGGCAATTACAGGATACCGAGGGTGCTGGCGGTGCACTAAGCAAGTTTGAAGTTAGATGAATGGATAGCCGCACTCCAAAAACCCGGTAAGGTGGTCTTTATTAAATGAACAGCAGGTACAACATAGGGTCACAGCAGCAAAAAACAAGGGGACAGCCGACGCATTTAGCACTGATTCAGTGCGAAACGCATACACATTTGTAAGAGGGATTTTTTAAATCATTAAATCTACACTGGAATACTCTATGTGTACACTCCTTTCTTGTTAAGAGCAATATCTAGATGGAAGGATGCAGTGCCTGTATAAGGAATTGATTGATACAAGCACATTTTCTTGATTCATCTGGTAAGTTTATTACCACAGGGGAGTGGTGACGGAATTCCATTTGGACTCGTACCCCATATGAACTTTATAGATGGACTTATGATTTGTTCATTTAAATTCGAACACTATTTTTTAAGTTTTTCCTTTTAGAGCTGCTAATGTTATAGTTTCACTTCAGCATATTTGAGATTATTTGTTTATATTTATAGCGGCTGCTCATGTATCCGTGTTAGGTAACATCAGTATTATTCTATGAGCGTTGGGAGAGAGAGGGACCATTTACTTTTGTTTTTGATTACTTCTCACATCTTTGAATACACATACATACATACATACACACACACACAGTACAGACCAAAAGTTTGGACACACCTCATTCAGAGTTTTCTTTATTTTCATGACTATGAAAATTGTAGAGTCACACTGAAGGCATTAAAACTATGAATTAACACATGTGGAATAACTGAAAATATATGTCATATTCTAGGTTTTTCAAAGTAGCCACCTTTTGCAGCAGACACATCTCTAGAACAACTGTTAAGAGGAGACTGTGTGAATCAGGCCTTCATGGTAGAATATCTGCTAGGAAACCACTGCTAAAGAAAGGCAACAAGCAGAAGAGACTTGTTTGGGCTAAAGAACACAAGGAATTGACAAAAGAAAAGTAGAAATCTGTGCTTTGGTCTGATGAGTCCAAATTTGAGTTCTTTGGTTCCAACCACCGTGTCTTTGTGCGACGCAGAAAAGGTGAACGGATGGACTCTACATGCCTGGTTCCCACCGTGAAGCATGGAGGAGGAGGTGTGATGGTGTGGAGGTGCTTTACTGGTGACACGGTTGGGGATTTATTCAAAATTGAAGGCATACTGAACCAGCATGGCTACCACAGCATCTTGCAGCGGCATGCTATTCCATCCGGTTTGCGTTTAGTTGGACCATCATTTATTTTTCAACAGGACAATGACCCCAAACACACCTCCAGGCTGTGTAAGGGCTATTTGACCAAGAAGGAGAGTGATGGGGTGCTGCGTCAGATGACCTGGCCTCCACAGTCACCGGACCTGAACCCAATCGAGATGCTTTGGGGTGAGCTGGACCGCAGAGTGGAGGCAAAAGGGCCAACAAGTGCCAAGCATCTCTGGGAACTCCTTCAAGACTGTTGGAAGACCATTTCAGGTGACTACCTCTTGAAGCTCATCAAGAGAATGCCAAGAGTAGGGTTGTCCAGATACCGATACTAGTATCGGTATCGGGACCGATACGGAGTATTTTTGGGAGTACTTGTACTCGTGCAAATGCTCCCGATACCTAAATAGAATTCTTTTTTTGTATTTATCAACATGTTCTGTGAAAATTCTTTGAGTTTTTACTACTGTGTGACAAGAAAATAAAAAAAAATTTTATTCATTTTTATTCTTTTATAATGTCTTGAGTTAGAGTTCTTCATAATTCTAAAGAAAATATCCTTAATCTGTATTGTGGTTTGAAAACTGTCACATGACATTTAAAAAAAGTATCGGTATTCGGTATCGGCGAGTACATGAAAAAAAAGTATCGGTACTTGTACTCGGTCCTAAAAAAGTGGTATCGGGACAACCCTAGCCAAGAGTGTGCAAAGCAGTAATCAAAGCAAAAGGTGGCTACTTTGAAGAACCTAGAATATGACACATTTTCAGTTGTTTCACACGTTTTTGTTATGTATATAATTCCACATGTGTTAATTCATAGTTTTCATGCCTTCAGTGTGAATCTACAGTTTTCATAGTCATGAAAATAAAGAAAACTCTTTGAATGAGAAGGTGTGTCCAAACTTTTGGTCTGTACTGTGTGTGTGTATATATATATAATTTAAATTTCCTGTTGATTGTTCAAATGTCCTCCAGGGTGCCCATATCCGACAGCATTTTTCATGTGTGTCTTATTCATGTGACAGAAGGGTCTCCATCTTCTCTGTTAACTAATTGCCGACCGCCTGCCGTCATATTACTGCGGGACGGTGACACTGCTACGCGGGAGCACGTAGCTCTAGGTCCTCCCTTTAGCAGCTTGTAGGGCGCGTCCCCTGAGTCCCGCGCGCGTGCCCGGCGGGTACGATCGCCGCCGGGCACCCGCGATTGCTCGTTACAGACCGGGGAACGGGAGGTATGTGTGTAAACACATACCTCTTGTTCCTGTCAGCGGGGGAAACGCTGATCTTCTGTCCATACATTGTATGAACAGAAGATCAGTGATTTCCCCTAGTGAGGCCACCCCCCCATACAGTTAGAACACACCAGGACCACACTTAACCCCTTCACTGCCAATGGCATTTTTATAGTAATACAATGCATGGTCCCAAAAATGTGTCAAAAGTGTCCGCCATAATATCGCAGTACTGAAAAAAAAAACGCTGATCGCCGCCATTACTAGTAAAAAAAAATAATAATAAAAATGCCATAAAACGACCCCCTTTTTTGTAAACGCTATAAATTTTGCGCAAACCAATTAATAAACGCTAATTGCGATCTTTTTTAACGAAAAATATGTAGAAGAATACACATCTGCCTAAACTTGAGGAAAAAAAATGTTTTTTTTATATCTTTTTTGGGATTTTTATTATAGCAAAATGTAAAAAAATATAGATTTTTTTTCAAAATAGTCGCTCTATTTTTGTTTATAGCGCAAAAAATAAAAACCGCAGAGATGATCAAATACCACCAAAAGAAAGCTCTATTTGTGGGAAAAAAAGGACGCCAATTTTGTTTGGGAGCCGCGTCGCACGACCGCGCAATTGTCAGTTAAAGCGACGCAGTGCCGAATCACAAAAAGTGCTCTGGTCTTTGGAGAGCAATATGGTCCGGGGCTAAAGTGGTTAAGTCAATTTCCATTATCCATTCATTCACTGATGGAGTTTGTGTTGAGCGTCAATGCCATGGAATAACTAGCCTTGCCGCTGTTATCCAATGTCTGAGCAGACACTTTTTGGTATTTTTATATGAGCCTGGTAAGATGGATAACAATGTAATTTGAGGTGTGTTGGGGATTAACTCCCCTGTAACTAAAGTATACAGCTGCATAATCTTGTCCCAGAATTGACAAATTTGAGGGCATTTCCACCATCTACAGTATGCATCGACGAGACCTTGGCAGAATGACAACGCCAACATTTGTCTGATGTGTCAGAATATATTCTTTGCATGGTTTTTGGGCATCGGTACCAACGGCACACAAGCTTATAGCTCGTCTCTTGAGCTTTAGTTGTCAATGAAAAGCAATGTGTGAGGGAAAAATGGAACTAGAAAGGAATTAAAAAATAGGTGGGGGATGTCCATATGCCGTAACCCCTTGATATCTCTTCCCCCTGCCATCGTTCCATCTTTTCTTCTCCCCCCCCTTTTTTTTATTGTTGTTTTTTTTGTTTGTTTGAAGTTTTGGCCATGATAGCTTGTATATTTTATCTGCAGATGATGTAGTAAGATGTTTTGCTGGTATGTAAATACCGTTAATGTATGCATATTTGTTTATTTGTAAAAACTTAACAAAACTGAGATTGTATAAATATATTATATTCGTCACAGATGCATACAAGGTAAAGAAAAAAAATATTTGGACACACAGTTCCACCTGCTGGCTGGGAGGAAGCTCTACATCACATCGCAGCAATACAAGTACTGAAAACATATTTGCAAAGACACAATGACAAGTCTCTTCACTTGTGTGTTGTGTTGTTTATATATTTTGTAGATATTGATCATGTCTTTAAGCAACTGAATAAAGGCATACCCCACTTTAAGTACACTCACTTTACATACACTCGCGAGTAAGGACATACCCACGGGTGTATGTAAAGTGCCTTACAAGTACTGTACAGACATTTTGCAGCCACAGTAGAAGGAGCTGAAGCTCCGAGAGCATAGCCCGTTCTGTTCCAGTGTGCCCCTGACACCCCCACTACAGCCCCTGACACCCCCACTACAGCCCCTGATCCCCCACTACACCCTAGAAGTGAAAACAGGTATTGTTTCACTTTAAGTACATTTTCATTTTACATACATGCTCTGGTCCCATTGTGTATTTAAAAGTGGGGTATGCCTGTAATGTATATGATAACTAAGTTTATCTTTAGATCTGAGGTCATCTATGCCTTAATGCAAGGGTCTCCAAACTACGGCCCTCCAGCTGTTTCGGAACTACATTTCCCATGAGGCATTGTAAAATTCTGACATTCACAGACATGACTAAGCATGATGGGAATTGTAGTTCCTGAACAACTGGAGGGCCATAGTTTGGAGATCCCTGCCTTAATGTATGAAATTAAAAAAAGATTACCATGGTACACTTTTTTTTAAAAGTGGGCACAAAAGTGAAGGGCATACTTATAAA
This sequence comes from Rana kukunoris, assembly GCA_029574335.1. NCBI lineage: Eukaryota > Metazoa > Chordata > Amphibia > Anura > Ranidae > Rana > Rana kukunoris. The sequence continues at coordinate 433,330,210 of CM056050.1, forward strand.
TAACAGTTTGATTTTAATAAAGGGCACATATTTAGGCTTTTGTAGGCCTAAGTCCTCATACACACGATTGGTTAACCAGAGGACAGCGGTCTGATGGACCGTTTTCATCGGTCAAAACCGATCGTGTGTGGGCCCCATAGGTTTTTTAACCATCGGTTAAAAAAAAGCCAACTTGCTTTAAATTTTAAAAATCCAAGCATGCTCAGAATCAAGTTGACGCATGCTTGAAAACAATGAACTTCATTTTTTTCAGCGCGTCGTCGTGTTTTACATCACCGCATTCTGACACGATCGGTTATTTAACCGATGGTGTGTGGGCGCGATGGACCATCAGTCAGCTTCATCGGTTAACTGATGACAACGGTCCTTCAGACCGTTCTCATAGGATGGACTGATTGCGTGTACGTGGCTTAAAGGGTCACTAAAGGAAAAACATTTTTTTTTTTGCTGAAATGACTGTTTACAGGGTATAGAGACATAAAAGTTAACTGATTCCTTTTAAAAATGATTAAAAATAGATAAAAATCAATCATATAATGTGCCTGCAATTTAGTTTCACTTCTATTTTTAAACTGGTTTCATGTTTCTGTGATGTAAAGAGACACACAGAACAAAAACAAACAAATACAGGGCAGTGTTTTGTTTTTAAAATGAATCTGATTGGTTCTGAGGAGTTTTAGACACACAGTAATGACAGCTTGGACCACAGTGAAAAGCTGCCATGAGATTTTTCATAAGGAGCCAGACAAGCAGGAAGTGTGGAGATCAGAGCAGAATTACAGCAAGTTCAAAGCAAAAAACGAACAATGAGGACATGAAACCAGGACTGCAGTAAGGCAAAGGAAGCTATTTAGCTAAAAAATAAAAATTCCTTTAGTGATCCTTTAAGTCCTCATACACACTGGAAGTTAAAAAACGCTAGTAGCTTTGCAGTGAATTTTTCAACGTTTTTGCAATAGCGTTTTTTAGAGGGGCTTTATTTTATGTCTTTTTCAATGGATCAAAAATGTCCAAACGCGCTGGTGAGCCGCGTTTATCGGCGGTTGACGTTAGAGCATTTTTGCAGCTGAAAACAGCTATAAAAAAAAACTCCTCTCAGAACTCACTAGTTTTTTAACCACTTGATCACCGAGCCTGTTTTTTAGATTCTGTGTTTACGAGACTAAAACATTTTTTTTTTGCTAGAAAATTACTTAAAACCCCCAAACATTATATATATATTTTTTCTAACACCCTAGAGAATAAAATGGCAGTCATTGCAATACTTTTTGTCACACCGTATTTGCGCAGCGGTCTTGCAAGCGCACTTTTTGGAGTAAACAAAACAAAAAACAATACATTTTGCCTAATTTTTTTTATATATTGTGAAAGATAATGTTACGCCGAGTAAAATGATACCCAACATGTCACGCTTAAAAATTGCGCCCGCTCGTGGCATGGCATCAAACTTTTACCCTTAAAAATCTCGATAGGCGACGTTTAAAAAATTCTATAGGTTGCATTTTTTGAGGTACAGAGGAGGTCTAGGGCTAGAATTATTGCTCTCGCTCTAACGATCGCGGCAATACCTCACTTGTGTAGTTTGAATACCGTTTTCCTAAGCAGGCGCTACACGTGTATGCTTCGTGACTGCCGCTTTAAATAAAATATTTTTATTTTTTATAATTTTTTACACTGAACTAAATAAAAAAATATATCACTTTTATTCCTATTAAAAGGAATGTAAACATCCCTTGTAATAGAAAAAAGCATGACAGATCTTCCTAAATATGAGATCTGGGGGTCAAAAAGACCTCAGATCTCATATTTAGACTAAAATGCAAAAAAAATAAAATAATGGAAACTGTCATTTTTTTAAATGACAAAAAAAAATATGTTTCTTTAAGACGCATGCGCAGGACTGACGTTTTGACGTCACTTTCGCCCAGCAAAGCTATGGGGACGGGTGGGGGCCATTTTGCCCTCACTCACATCCCCACACAGACAGCCGAAGGACCCGATCGCCTCCGCCGCTACCGACGGCTCCGCCGATAACGGCGATCTTGCGGCGAATACGCTGCGGAGACCGCTGTTATCAATGACAGGACCGCCCACTGAAGAGATGGATATGTCGGTTGTGGCAGCAGCTGCCATCTTTAAAAATAGGACGTATATTTACAGTGGGCAGTTGTCAAGTGGATAAAGCCAAAAAATTACCCAGCCAAAGACTGCTGATAATGGCCTATTTGTGCATGGACACATAGGATAACATGATGGGGAGTTTACTGACTGTAGGAAAAAAATGTCTGAAGCCAAAAACAGCTGCTGTGCATGAGGCCTAAAAAGTAATGCTAGTCGTTATTCTTTCTGTGTCAGGAAATTGGTACTCTTAATACTGGAAGCATGTGTAAATATTTTATGTCAAGGACCGTTCCGTGGGCAGGCAATGGATTGTGTCCAAGGTTATCTTGTACCCAAAGCTCCGGCCTATCTTTGGTTGTGCCATCCCATTCCTAACAAATTGTTCTGATTATATGAGCTGACAAACTAAACATTTTGAATTTTCTTCATTTTTTTTTTAGTTCTGATGACAATGGTCACCAGGGCAAAAATGGGAGTGAGAAACTCTTCACCGCTGCATTCTAATGCACTAGACATAAGCAAGAACTTACATTGGCTCTCCACTGTCAATGTACTCCCACAGAAGATCTTCTGACAAGTCAGCAAATTTGACTTTGGTTTCTTCATAAAAATCAATAATATCGGTGTCCAGCTGGTTATCTGAAATAAACAATTGTGAGTAGATTAACCACTAATGCCTTGTACACACGGCCAGAAATTCCAAGAAAAAAGTCAGACAGGCTATTTCCCCCCCCTTGGAAAGTCCGGCCGTGTGTAGCCTCCATTGGACTTTTTTTGTCCGACGGACCTTAGATAGAGAACTTGGTCTCTTTCTTTCCATCGGACTTTCAACGTCAACTTACAAGTGCAATGTCTTTGAGAAAAATACACTTTTTAAATAAAAAAAATAAAAAACAGTAAAGTTAGCCCAATTGTTTTCTATATTATGGAAGATAATGTTACGCCGAGTACATCGATACCCGACATGTCATGCTTCAAAATTGCGCCCGCTCGTGGATTGGCGACAAACTTTGGCACTTAAAAATCTACATTGGCCATGTTTAAAAATGTCTACAGGTTACCAGTTTTCAGTTACAGAGAAGGTCTAGTGCTAGAATTATTGCTCTCACTAACCAACGCAGTGATGCCTAACATATATATGTGTTTTGAACACCGTTTTCATATGCGGGCGCGACTTACGTATGGGTTCGCTTCTGCGCGCTTGCACAGTGCTTTACTTTTTTTTTTTATTTAACTGTTTTTTTACACAAAATTGGGGTCACTTTTATTGCTATAACGAGGAATGTAAACATCCCTTGTAATAGGAAAAAAAAGCATGACGGGACCATTTAAATGTAAGACCTGGGGTCAAAAAGACCTCAAATCTCACATTTACACATAAATGCAATAAAAAAGAAATAAAATGAAATGTATTTTTTTGCAAAAAATAAATAAAGAATTCACCTTTAAAACCATTGGGCGGTGCCGAATGTTACTCATTCCCTATATTTCCACACAGATTAATATGCACTCCCATATACTGCGCCGTATGCGGGGCAGCACTGCTCCCTTACCTATGCATAGCATACTAGCTCATTATAAATGACTTACCAGAAATTGAAACCCCCAAAGCGCTCCTCGTTCCCCTCCGCCGCCATGTTGCCTAAAGGCCCCTTCCGTGTATTGCCACTGTGACTGGCCGGAGCAGTGATGACGATGGCGCGGTTCCGGGATTATCCCATTGATAAAACCGGCACGCTCAGTGCGCCTGTGCTGTATTCATCGGTGCAGTCCTTTCTGCAGATATCTCCTTAACCATGTAGGTTAAGGAGGTATTTCTTGCACTTTTTTGCATTTCTTGCACCTAATCTAGGATTACCTTTTGGTGTAAGTCGTCAGAGAGGGCTTACAACCACTTTAAAGGTCCCACCACTTAAGAGTTCCACCCTTAAAACCACTTGGTTTCATCCCATCCAGCATACTGGCGTCAGCGCCAGTATGCTGTTTTTTTTTTTAATGCATGTACTTACTTTATAATAAATCATTTAATTCCGTGCGCACCGCGGTATGTCGCCGCTATAAGGCGTCACGCCTTCCGGAAACAGCCGATTAGCGTTCGGCTCTTCTCGGCGCCTGCGCACAGACCCAGAAGCTGACTGCGCAGGCGCCGTATATAGCCGCGTCACGCCCTCCGAAAAAACCTGAACTAGGACCGGCTATTTACGGCGCCTGCGCAGTCAGCTCCTGGGTCTGTGCGCAGGCGCCGAACGCTAATCGGCTGTTTCCGGAAGGCGTGACGCCTTATAGCGGCGACATACCGCGGTGCGCACGGAATTAAATGATTTATTATAAAGTAAGTACATGCATTAAAAATAAATAAAAAAAACAGCATACTGGCGCTGACGCCAGTATGCTGGATGGGATGAAACCAAGTGGTTTTAAGGGTGGAACTCCGCTTTAAGGTCCCCCCGTGTGTTCCTTTTCTGACCTGTGATAACATGAATCAAAGCAAACAGCAATAGATCCCTACGAGTGGGCAGATGTAAGCAGTTTTGCATCTGCCTATATCTGTACACCTTTAGGTCTGTTCAGGTTCGTCAGACCATATAAAAAAGCTTGCATCCGGGTTTACTTTTGTGAAGAACAGGTGGGTGGATAAAGGGCTGCATTAATTCACCCACCTATAGAAGATAACATGAGTGGATTTTATTTTTAAAGGAAAAAATCAGGATGGTACAAATGTACCATTCTGATCCGACTCATCAGGGAATCCCTCTAGAATCCCCTGCTAAAACCAAATAGACAGCTCAAGTGTGAAAGAGGCCCAAAACCCATCATCTAATCAGGCATTGTGAGCACTTGGAGCAACCTCGTTGTCTCTTATGAAAATATGACACAGAATGCTTAGGATGGAGAAGATTTTTTTGCTATAGCTCACTTTATTCGACAGTTTAAAAGAAAAAAGAAAAATAATAATTACTTTCTTCAGTTTTGCAGTTAACAATTGCTACACCTGTGAAGACGCTGTGTTCTTTGCCACTCAACCTACAAGAAATTGGAAAAACAACTGTCAGTTTTCCTTTTATCATTATCAAACCAGACAAAAGAGTTTTGGGAACGCATTTTCAGTTTAAATATTTGCATAAATCTCATCAACTGACACACAAGAATTGACATTATATTCTGAATCAGAAAATCACATTTGAACTCAGCCATTTACTAGAAGAGTTGCCAACCTTGATAACATATTATACGCGTCTTGTTTGTCAAGAGGCTTTTCAAGGATCACATCTTCTAGTGTCTGTAGAAAAAGCAGCATGTCATTATAATGTATTGCAAATACGTTTATAAAATACACATGTCAGGGTGGGTTCACGCTTTTGTATGTCTGGTACGGTTAAATGCATGGTTAAATATAATGGCACACAATAAGTAGGATGAGATATGTGCCATTATATTTATTATATACGATTTCATAATTTCGTCACGTAAACAGCAGTTTTGACATATTTTCGCATAACAAATCTATGATAAACTGGAAACACATAAAATGTGTGTGAAATATACTAGCATGTTGTGCACAATGTCAAAAAAATTCTAGGATGTGTGTAAAATTGTTATATTATAAAAAAATAATAGTTAGGTACCTGTAACACATTTTTGGGGAATTTTCCAGGGCAGGATCTGACAGCACCATTATTAAAAAAAAAAAAAAAGTGACACATACTTGTGCTGCAGTATTACAAAAAGTACAGATGGAACAACAGGTAAAAATCTGTCACATGAATGCATATAACTTAGAAATGACCAAATACCAACTACATGGATGACTTAGGGCAGTGTAGCTGTGCTGCCCTGAAAGATTCCCAGAAAAAAGGTTACCAGATACTTAAAAAATGTTCTCAAATAATCTTCCAGGACAGCATCTGAAAGAATTGGGGGCTGGGTCATAACCTAAAGGACCTTTCTACCAAAAAATTGGTCGTGGCTTGATATGGGGTCTAACCTGCAACGCCTCACAAAAGTTATAAAACCATATTGCTGCCCTGCAGATCTGGTCAGGTGTTCCTGTATTTTCTGCATATAAAGATGCCCAAGTTCTGGTGGAATAATTTTTTTTCCATAAAAGGGGTAGATTGCGACCCCCTTGGAAGGTACCAGGTATTAAGATTGATAAGCATGGGTTATGACTTTTTTGATCCATCTAGCGATAGTACTTTTGGAAACCTTTGCTGGGTCAGGTCAATTACAGCTTCTGGCCACCTGGCGTCATCCTGCTGCACCTGGTGTAGCGGGCAGTCTGTACCGAGCATCGGAGAGCCCCAGGTCAGTGCACACAACTCCATCCTGGGCCACCACCTGCTGGGTATAGAGAAGTGGGGTGCGCTGGGGGCAGGCCCATGGGATGGCGAGCCGGAATGCCTTACAGCTGGGAGGATGGTTGCGGACCTCCCAGTGGGAGTGAAAACTTAGGCCAGAAAATATTTGAATGTGGGAGGGCATTGTCCACTTGTAACCACAGGAAAACCCTGCCTAGCATCTTCTGGTGCTGTGGGTAGGCAGCAAGAAAGGAAGGCTCCTGCAACAAGGTTTAAAGCAGAGGTCCAGCTGGGAAAAAAATTATTAAAATTCAGCAGCTACAAACACTGTAGCTGCTGACTTTTAATAAGCACACACTTACCTGTCCAGCATGCCCACAATGGCAGCCGATACATCCTCTGGATCATGTGCCGGCACCGCCATCCTCACTTGCGGCTTCACTGCCTGTTTCCTACTGTGCATGCACGAGGCGTGCAGCGCTTTGTGAATGGGCGGCTGTCCTATGGAAGACACAGTTCCCAGAAGACAGCGCGCCCCATTTCCCAGGAGGCAACGCGAGGAGAAGAGGGGAAGATCACCACGGACGAGTAAGTGGCAGATTAGGACGATCTGCCTAGCAACAGCCATTTCTGGCAAGTATACATTTTTATATATATTTTTTTTCCCCCACATTTTTTGGAGCCCTTTTTTTTTTAGGGTGGACCTCCGCTTTAAGTAAAAATAACAAACAGTGACACTCCTGTTGATACTGGGGAAACACGAACTGAGGCACAGAGGTATGTGTCACTTTAATTTTGTGGATGATGCGTTTCCTGTATTAAAGGTGGGAGGAGCCTCGTTGCAGATACTGCCCTGGAAGATTATTAGGGAAAAAAATAATTGTTCTAATTTCATACCTATGTACATACAATATTCTGTTTTATGGTATTTATTTGTAAGTGTTGATTTCAAAGAGTAACTCCACTGTTGTTGAGAAAAAAAAAACATTTAGCTCTGGGTAATCTATGTACATTACAAGTTTTTAGCAAATATTTTTGCGGAGTCCCACCTGTTGTTATTCTGAGGAAATTCCTGTATATTTGTATCCGCCCTGGTTCACACTGGTGCGTTTTGACATGCGATTTGGCATGTCAAATCGCATGTCAAAGCGCCGGATTTTGCCGCAAATTGCCGGCAATGGTACTGTCCTAATCGGTGCGACGCTGCATCTGTGGCACTGTACCGATTTCAAAAGGTAGTCTCTGTCCTACTTTTTGCGATTTCAGCCCGCGATTTACATTGACATCTGTGCAGAAACCTGCACAGATGTCTCTGAAATCGGGGCCGAAATCAGGACTGCCGGGCGGGAGTTAAATCATGGGAGTTGAGCTAAACTTGCACGGCTTCACTCCCGCAGCCCAGTGTGAACCTGGGCTCCATGTGGTAAGAGAACCTGTATGGGAGTTGTTCCATAATTATCAATCAGCTGCTGCACCTGCAAGACTCTGAGAATTGCAGGGTCTGCATTCCTTTAGTTGTGATTTCCTATTGGGAGTATCTCACCAAAATTGACATTTTTGTTGCAGGGGATGCCAAAAATCGGATTTGTATCTTAGTGCAGACTTCTGGGAAAATCAGTAAGCCAATCACACAAGCAGGAAATCATGTTTCTGGGCGGCGTTCTGTACACATACTGTGTACAGAACACCTCCACTAAGACATATTGCTATTTACAGAAAGTTACAGATAGAATTTTTTTTTTAACAACATCCAGTTACAATTTGAGTTGCAATTGTATAAGCTATGTTTTTTTTTTTATTCTCAATTTTTCCAGCGAAAGTGGGGTTACCCTTTAAATCCGTTTTTTTTTTGCTACGCAATCTGAAAAAAAATACATAAAATTAACCAGAATAAAGGGATTTTTAAATACAGCTTACCTGTAAAATCCTTTTCTTGGAGTACATCACGGGACACAGAGCGGCATATTCATTACTATATGGGTTATATGGAGTACCTTCAGGTGTGGACACTGGCAATCTCAAACAGGAAGTCCCCTCCCTATATAACCCCCTCCCCTAGAGGGAGTCCCTCAGTTTTGTAGCAAGCAGTATGCCTCCCAAAATGGTCACCCAAAAGAGGGGTGGGAGCTCTGTGTCCCGTGATGTACTCCAAGAAAAGGATTTTACAGGTAAGCTGTATTTAAAAATCCCTTTTTCTTTCTCGTACATCACGGGACACAGAGCGGCATATTCATTACTATATGGGATGTCCGAAAGCAATGCTTTAATGAGGGGAGGGAGACATCTTCCAAAGAAGGATTTAATTTAGAGGTATACTCAAATACTAGTAAATCCAACTTAAACGAGAAATGTAAATCTCAAATCAAATCCAGGGAGCCCCCTCAGATCCTGAGGAGCTTGAATCGCGGCCTGTAGTACTGACTGCCTAAAGGCTGTATCCGCATTCCTTCTTACGTCCAATTGATAAAATTTTGTAAACGTGTGGACTGATGACCACGTTGCTGCCTTGCATATTCGAGCCATAGAGATCTGATGATGTGCTGCCCAGGAGGTGCCCATGGCCCTGGTAGAATGGGCCTTTGCCGACAAAGGAGGAGGCAACCTCTTCACACCGCAGGCCCGAACAATTAATTGTTTAATCCATCTTGCGATGGTGGATCAAGCAGCTGCCTGACCCATCTTGGGCCCTTCCGGTAAAACGAACACCACATCTGTTTTCCGAACCTTCTCTGTAGCTTTAAGATAGGCCTTTATGGCCCTGACAATATCCAACGTATGCAGCAACCCCTCCTTTCTAGAGGTGGGTTTTGGAAGAAGGATGGAAGTACCACATCCTGGTTCAGGTGGAAACTGGATATAACCTTTGGTAGAAAGGAAGGATGAGGACGGAACCCCGCCCTATCCCTATGCAAAATGAGATATGGTTCCTTACAAGATAAGGCTGCCAATTCCGATACTCTCCTGGCCGAAACTATGGTGATCAGAAATACCGACTTTCTAGTCAGTAAAACCAAAGGTACCTCAGCCAACGGCTCAAGGGGTTGTTTCTGTAGAGTTGACAGAACAAGATTTAAGTCCCATGGACAAAGTGGTGACTTGACAGGAGGATTAATACGCAAGACCCCCTGTAAGAAGGTCTTTACCAGCGAGTGGGTGGCCAGCGGCCTCTGAAACCACACTGACAGAGCTGAGATCTGTCCCTTGATTGTGCTTAGTGCCAGGCCTTTATCCACTCCTAGCTGGAGAAAACTTAACACCCTATCAATAGTATATTTGCGGGAATTCCATCTTTTGGATTCACACCAGCCTACGTAGTTCCTCCACACCCTGTAATAAATCACCCTGGAGACCGGCTTTCTAGCCCTAATCAGGGTAGGAATTACCTGCCTAGACAGACCTCTACCCCTGAGAATCAGGGATTCAGCCTCCAGGCCGTCAAATTTAGACGCTGTAATGTAGGGTGGAGGATCGGGCCTTGTGAGAGTAGGTCTGGTTGTAGAGGAAGAGTCCAAGGGTCTCCCACTGCCATCTTCAGGACTAGTGAGTACCAAGTCCTCCGGGGCCAAGCCGGAGCTACTAGAATGACTGGCTTGTGCTCCACTCTGATCCTGCACAACAGGCGAGGAAGTAACTGTAGCGGAGGGAATGCATATAGAAGTTTGAATTGATGCCAAGGGCAAACCAACGCATCGGTTCCGCAGGCCATAGGATCCCTCGCTCGAGACACGAACCTGTCTAGTTTCTTGTTGAACCTGGATGCCATTATATCTACGTCCGGTATTCCCCACCTCTGGCAGATTGTCTGAAAGACCTGGGGATGCAGAGACCACTCCCCTGGCAACAGACTCTGGCGACTTAAGAAGTCTGCCTGTAGGTTGTCCACTCCGGGAATGAATATCGCCGAAATGCAGGGTACATGAACCTCTGCCCACTGAAAAATCAAGCTCACCTCCCTCTGAGCGGCCTGACTCCTGGTTCCCCCTTGGTGGTTTATGTATGCCACCGCCGTGGCATTGTCTGACTGGATTCTCACCGGGAACCCCTTTAATCTGGAGGTCCATGCCAGAAGGGCTAGGCGAGCAGCTCTGATCTCCAAGATATTGATGGGGAGCTGCCTCTCTGCTTTCACCCAAGTTCCCTGGCGAGAGAACCCCTCGAAGACCGCCCCCCAGCCTGCCAGGCTGGCGTCTGTGGTAACTACCTTCCAGACAACAGGGCTGAAGGATTTTCCCTTTAGAAGATTCTGGGGGTTCAACCACCAGGCCAGGCTTTGTCGGACCCTTGATGATAGCGTCAAAGGGGACTCTAAGGCATGTGCCCTCTTGCCCCCGGCTGCTAGAATGGCTGCCTGTAGGACGCGAGTGTGGATCTGAGCGTATGGTACTGCCTCGAACGTGGCCACTAGCTTGCCTAGTACTTGCATACACAGGCGAATAGTTGGTTTTTTCTTGTTTAGAACCAACTGAACCAACCCCTTGATAGCCTCGATCTTTACCAGGGGCAGGAACACCCTTTGCTGTTCTGTGTCTAACCTCATGCCGAGGTATTCCAACTGCTTTGTAGGCTGGAACGCTGACTTTCCCCGGTTTAGGACCCAGCCGAATTCTTCGAGGTACCGAACCGTGAGGTTTACTGCCTTTTGCAGACCTGGCCGTGAGTGATCTATGATTAAAAGGTCGTCCAAGTATGCTAGGACTGTGACCCCTTGGATCCTTAAATTGGCCAGAACTGGGGCTAGGATCTTCGTGAATACCCGGGGGGCCGTGGCCAGTCCGAAGGGCAGCGTCCTGAATTGGAAGTGTCGCTGCCCCACCGCGAAGCGTAAAAATCTTTGATGCGACTGAAAGATTGGTACATGAAGGTAAGCATCCTTTATGTCTATGGAGGCCAGAAAATCGTCCTTCTGAAGCGCGGCAGCTGCTGACCGGATGGATTCCATCCGGAAGGAACGAACCCTTAGGTAATCGTTTAACCTCTTTAGGTCCAAGATTGGCCTGACATCGCCGTTGGGCTTTGGTATGACAAAGAGATTGGAATAGAAACCTAGCCCTTGCTCTTGGGCTGGCACCTCTATTATTACGTCCTGGCAGAGCAGGTGATCCAAAGCTGCCAGCAATGAGGCCTTCCTTGCTGGATCCCTTGGTAGCCTTGATTCTTGAAAATGAGGCGGAGGATACGTTAGAAACTCCAGTCTGTAGCCTGTGGTTACAGATGCCCGGACCCATTTGTCGGGGATCTTGGCTTCCCAAACTTCTGAGAAGAAACGAAGCCTTCCCCCCACCCGCGAGAGTGAGGGCGCCCCTTCATAAGGCAGACTTAGGGGCTGTCTTTGTCGGCTTGCGATACCATGGCCTCTTACCCCCAGGGGCCTGTCCCTGCGATCTACTGTTAACGTTGGATCGTGCAGGCGGCCGTCGATACTGCCTGGAATTTGAGGGCCCCGAGACAGAAAAGAGCTGCCTTTTAAATGTAGGACCCCGGAATGTCTTTTTGACCGGTAAAAGGGTACTCTTGCCATTTGAAATAGTCTGAATATATTTATCCAGATCCTCTCCGAAGAGTCGTCCTCCATGGAAGGGAAACCCTGCCAGAAGCTTTTTGCATGGGGGCTCCGCCGCCCAGTTCTTCAACCATAAGAGCCTTCTCATGTGCACCAAAAATAGTGATAAACGAGAGGCCTGCTGGATGGAATCTTTTATAGCATCTACCGCAAAACACAGAGCTCTGGGAATGTCAGAAAACTCTTCTGCTTGTTGGGTAGGCATATCCTTTAACATTTCTTTTGTCTGGTCTTTTAACGCCTGACAAACACCAATCGCAGCCACAGCTGGCTGTACCACTGCTCCTGCCGTAGCAAAGGATGCTTTTTTTTTTTTTTTTTTAAATATATTATATATATTTTCTTTTTTAAAACATACAGTGACCCCAAACTTAGTTTGCCAGCCTCCAACCTGCTGCAAAAAAAGGGGAATTTCTTGGCTTAACAAAAAAGGCATTGGAACAAAGTCCAGCATGTACTACCCCTCTTCCGCCACCGGGAGTCACTGTTCTGCCGCTCTGCGTCCTCTCCTTCTGAAATCAGCCTCAGACTGAGCACTGACAATGCCTGCTGATCTATAACAGCACAAGGCGCGCCCCTGTATGACGCCGCAGGCACGCCCCCCCCCCCGCCCTCCTGTCTGAACGGCGCGAAAAACGTCTATAAGACGTGCGCGCGCACGCGCGTATGCCGGAACAGGAGGAACATGGAGGAGCCGCGCTGCTGGAGACCCAGGACTGCAGAAACAGGCGGCAGATTCAAACCCCCGGCCAGGTAGGACTCTCCAAAAGGCCCCTAGGGATCCTTACTAGTCCTAGGAAGAAAGCAGCAGGTTAGCTAGCAACACATTCTTAGACAGGGGAACCTAGTGATGGGGGAAAAAAGGTGTCATCCTGTCTCTCTCAGACATAGTGAGCAAGGTTGCCCATGCAGAGCATACTTAGGCTATCCCCCCTTTTAGGTTACCCCGGAGAGCCTGCTGTCGAACCAAGTCCCGCAGGCTCCCCCTTACCTGCTCCATGCTGCAGGATGTTTGTCCAGCAAACTGATCCAATCTTCTCCCATCTCCGTGGGTAGCGTAGTAGACCTTCAGGCCCTGGGGTCCTATGAAGGTACCCACTGTCCTGGACCTATATAGCACCCTGGCAAACAGGAACTTATGGTTTTTTACAAACTCCAAGTCCTGGGCCCAGGGTCCAGCCCTCCAAAGAGGAGCATTATAGGCAAAACCCCACGGTTTGGGGCCCGGGTACTGTCCACTTTGGCACTGAGGCTCCTTGGACAGATCCGGTTAGCCCGCCCTTAATCCCAAGGATGTGGAGCAAAGCTATTCCGTGACCAACACCTAAGACACTGGCGAAAAAAACTGAGGGACTCCCTCTAGGGGAGGGGGTTATATAGGGAGGGGACTTCCTGTTTGAGATTGCCAGTGTCCACACCTGAAGGTACTCCATATAACCCATATAGTAATGAATATGCCGCTCTGTGTCCCGTGATGTACGAGAAAGAAATAACATTTTCTGTGGTGCTGATGCAGATTTTCCATTTTTAAACTCATATCAACAGTTTTGTGCATTTACAATTTATTCCAATGGACCTGCCTAAAGTATTATTTTTGCCTAAATCCACTTTCCCTAAGCTATACTCCTTTAACCCTCTGTACTAAGAGCATTTTAGCTAGGGATGGTGAAAAGATGCATTTAGTTTTTATCTTAATGCATAAACTTTAACTACATTTGATTGGATACAGCAACTGTTTAGCCAACAATTTTCCACCCAACTTCTACAACAAACTGAACTATAGACTTTTGTTGAGTTTGGTGGTGTCAATACGGCCACGTATGTCTTAAATTTCAATTTGGCAGGAAATGTATGCAATTAGGGATGTGTATGGCAGCCTTTAGTTGGATTCACCTCACATCCTGTGTGGTCACCAGGAATGAAAGTGAAGAAAAATATCCCAATGAATATACAGACAGCAATAAAAACTTTTTCCAACTTAACAATAAAAGATGTCTGGAACTCACATTTCCACACTGAAGTTTGATTTTTGGAGTAAATATAATGTATACCAATAACCTTTCTGCTCAGCAAAACAAACCACTTATTGACTACAACAACTTAAAAAAATAAAAAGAAGATTTTTAATTTAATGGATAACTCACCACAATAGTATCTGCTCCAATGACAATATCTGGGGTTTTGAGGTGCTTCTAAAAATAAAAAACATAAAATGTAATGACAGTAAAATATTAATCGTTATGGTATGTTTAGTGCCAGCAATAAGTGACAGCCATCTAAACTTAAAGCGGAGTTCCACTCAAAAATGCAACATTCACTTTTCGGAAGCCTCCCCCCTCCGGTGTCACATTTGGCACCTCTTTCAGGGGGGGGAGGGGGTGCAGACAGGCATTTACACTCCCACGGGAGTCACTCCACTCGCGCGCGCCCCCCCCCCCGGCTGCCTTCTGGGAAAGCACCACGCTACTCGTGCATGCGCAGTAGGAAACTGGGCAGTGACACCGCAAGGCTTCACTTCCTGATTCCTTCACCGAGGATGGCAGCGGGGGCAGCAGAGAGATGAGCGATTGCACATCTTCTGCTGCCGACATCGCAGGCATGCTGGACAGTTAAGTGTCCATTTATTAAAAGTCAGCAGCTGCAGTATTTGTGACTGCTGGCTTTTATTATATATTTTTTTGCAGGACCTCCGCTCTAACCACTTTAATACTGGGCACTTTCCCCCCTTCCTGCCCAGGACAATTTTTCAGCTTTCAGTGCTGTTGAATTTTGAAAATGTGGGGTCATGCAACTAAATTTTTATCATATTCTTCCCACAAATAGAGCTTTCTTTTGGTGGTATTTGATCACCTCTGCAGTTTTTATTTTTAACTAAACTAAAAAAAAAAACATTTATGATAAAAAAAAAAAAATTCTTTGTTATAAAATTTAGTTTTCTCCTTCACCGATGGGCACTGATATGTAGAATTGATGAGCTCTGATAGGCACTGATAGATGGCACTGCATAGGCAGCTCTGTTGAGGAGCTACTGACAGGCATTCCTGATTGGCATCTGAAGGGCACCGACAGGCATTACTGATGGGGCAACGATTGGCACTGACTGACGTTACTGATAGGGCACAGACTGGCAGCTGATGGGCACTACTCATGGGGGCTGCGCCGATCGGCTCTCCCCGTCAGGAGAATTGCCAATTCCTGTCAAAATCAGGTACCCACTCCCACACCCTCCCCAAAAGTCTCATTTCACAAACAGGTGGGGGTAGGCTTAAAGCAGAAACTTCCCCTTTTGGATGGAGCTCCACTTTAACATACTATTCCAGTCAAATCCTAACTATACTTAAACCTGTTCCCACCCCCATTCCAAGGATATTCTAACTACCCTGTGAAATAAAAAGATGTCCATACATTCCGAACCCACTGCGGTCTAATGCCAACTGTTTCCAAGAGTTGCTAATGCAGCCTTGGCTGTGCCAAGTAAAAGCCATGCTGAAGCGCTTCCTTTAAACCATTACATTCTACCTGAGAACAAAATAATAAAGCACCAAACTAACCATGTGCATTCTCCTTGCAACTTCCAATGCCTTTTGCTTGGCTGTTTCAACAGCATATTCTTGTGGAGCAGCAAACAAAGACTTATCAAGAGTTTCTTTGAACCATGATGGAACCACTTCAAAGCGAAGACCCTGTGTATAGCAGAAATGGGAATGGACAAATAATGTGCATTTTAAAACCAACATGTTATTTAAACCACAAAATCATTAAAGTAAAACTATTCCTATGAAAAATATTAACCACTTGCCTACCAGCTCACACAGATAAACTGCAGCAGGTCGGCTCTCCTGCATGAGCCAACGAACCTGTACGCCAGTCCATGCAAGGAGGATAGCGGGTTCGGGTGCCCGTGGTGGGTCCCGCAGACTCAATGTAAATAAGGCAGGGGTATCGTTGTACACATTTTTATACCAGTATCATACTTGGCTACATGTTTTTATGACTGCTTTTGCTACCGTTTGGTATTACTCGCACCATTTTTACAGTTTATGTAGCTACATCGATTTTATCTCCAGTGCAATATTTATTTGGTTGCCTACTTGAAGACTATAAAAGTTTTAATGCGATTCCCATTGAGCGCTGCCTTTGTGTGTTTTTTGTATCCTGCTATTCATTTTTCCAGTGGTTGGTGGCTGCACTGGGAATCAGCCTGCAGGGAAATCAGCTAAAAGTAGTTGGATCTGTATGTGCTTTATAATTAATCGAAATTAGTCGATCAATCGATTGAAAAAAAAAAAGATTAAATCGAACACAAAAATTTGGATCAGTGACAGCCCTAATATTATATTATATATATATATATATATATATATATATATATATACACACACACACACATTTTTTTTTTGTTTTACTTTTTGCCATAATAAATATCCCAAAAAATATATTAAAAAAAAAGTTTTTTTTCCTCAGTTTAGGCCCCAATATGTATTCTTCTACATATTTTTGGTAAAAAAATAAAAATCGCAATAAGCGTTTAATTGGTTTGCGCAAAAGTTATAGCTTCTACAAAATAGGGGATAGTTTTATGGCATTTTTAGTAATATATTTATTTTATTTATTTTTTAGTAATGCTGGCGATCAGCGATTTTTATCGTGACTGCGACATTATGGCGGAGACATCGGACACTTTTGACACCATTTTGTGACCATTACAGGGATCAGTGCTATAAAAATGCACCGATTAGTGTAAAAATTACACTGGCAGTGAAGTGGTTAACCTGTAGGGGGCGCTGAAGGGGTTAAGTGTGACCTAGGGAGAGATTCTAACTGTTAAGGGGCATTGCCGTGACATGTCACTGATCGCTGTTCCCGATGACAGGGAACAGACGATCAGTGACATGTCACTAGGAAGAATACATCTCTCTGTTCTCCAGCTGTGACCCGATCGCGGGATACCAGCGGACATACAGTCCGCAGGTCCCGTGTGTTCGATCACAGAGCTTGTGACAGGGTCCGCGCGACCTGCGGCATAAAAACTTGTGCGGCAGTCAGCAAGCGGTTAAGCTCTCAGTGTTTTTTCCCTCTAGCTTCACATAACTAGCTGTATCTTTTAGAAGATCTCAAAATTGTATTCCGATCAGGGAGTGCACCATACACAAGTGGATTAAATCTGATGCTTCAAACTACATATCCCCAGATTTATTGTGTATTGTCTATAAAGCACATGTGCACCCTGAGCATAGCATATAGTGGTCTTATCAGAGCCTGGGTCTCCAGGGAGAACCTGCAAGGCAGTGTAGCCACCCCATAGGTGTAAATGAAATACAGTTAATCTTCAAATGCTTGTTATGTTGTCATGAATGGGGTTACAGCAGAGAAAAAAGCAATACAGGTCAATTTTACACTATGGACTCTTTCATTCCTGATTACATCTAAACGATGAAACACGTAGGGACGGGTCTTTGGTTAAGTTTTGTCGTCACTTCCGCCAATTGTAATGCACACTGGCTCTAGGACCCACGGAGCAGCAGTGCTTACACACTATACAGCTGCGAGATCTTTCCTAATGCCAGGTCATGGCACAATAATATGTGACATTCCATTTGTTTTTAATAAATGTGTTATGCCATGTCCGCTTCGTGATCATTTCCCTTCCATGATCAGGAGTACATGAGAATTCCCATGCCATCAGGAATACAAAAATTTTCCCAGATCTTTGTAAATTGTCGAAAAATATTACAAAAATCCATTCCAACAAAAACAGAACAAAGATGTGAGGGATGGATGTTTATTCACGTGAACTTCCAGTTTCCTTGGAGCTCCACCTATAAAACCTGTGAGTGTTTCCCCTGCCAGAAAGCAAGGTAGCGACCATTGGTAGTGTGGCATGCTTAGAACTGTGCAGCATTTACAGGCCTCCTGACCGTCCAGAGCACTTTGTGGCCTCCTCAGACTATCCAGAGCACTGTGCAGCATTTACAGGCCTCCTCAGACCACCGTCCTGAGCACTGTGCAGCAGTACATGCACCTGTCCAGAGCGTGTAGTTTGTTCAAACCTTAATACCATATTCGATCTTTTTACTCCAGGCATATACCAGTTTGGAAATTCTGGAGAAATGCTTAAAATAATGCATTACAATTTAACGAAACCCATTCGATTTTATTCGACTAAAGTGTACTGCAAATTTTAGTCGACTAAATACAATAATTCAGATGAACAAAAAAACAACTAAAACTAAAATAGCATGGTCAACGTAGGAAAACAGAATGAAATTGTGAGGAAGATATGCTTAACCATGTGAACTTCTGGTTTCCTCAGAGTTCCGCCTGTAAAGCCTGTGAGTGTTTCCCCTCCCAACAAGCAAGCTAGGGACCATAGCATGCTTAGCACTGAGCAGCATTACAGGTCTCTTCGGATGACCGTCCAGAGCACCGTGTGCATTACAGGCCTCTTCAGACCATAGTCCAGAGGACTGTGCAGAATTTACAGGCCTCTTCAAACCACTGTCCAGAGAACTTTGTGCATTACATGCCTGTTCAGACCATTGTCCAAAGGAATGTGAAGCATTTACAGGCCTATTCAGACCACTGTGTGCATTACAGGCCTCTTCAGACCACTGTCCAGAGGACTGTGCAGCATTTTATAGGCCTCCTGAACACCAGAGTATTGTATGCATTACAGGCCTCCTAACCGTCCAGAGCACTGTGCAGCATTTAACTAACTTTAACTAAACCGATTAGATTTTAGTCGTCTAAAAATGTACTGCACATTTTAGTCGACTAAATATGACTAAAACAATTCAGATGACTAAAATGGCTTTTTAGTCAAATAACTATGACTAAAACTAAATTGAAATTCGAGGCCAAAATTAAACACTGATATCAGGTCAATGTAATATTTATTTAAATCACATTACAGAAAATAAAATACTTAAAAATTGTCAGATTTGGTATGGTGCATTTTACTGTGTAGTTACATATCAATCACAATTTACATACCACGTTGGAAAGTATATCTTGCCTCCGTGGGGATGCACTGGCCAGTACTACCCTCTTCCCTGCCAACTTTGAAATGACTGGATTCAGCAACATTTCTCTTCTGTAAATAGTACTTTAGCCTCCTAAGTTGGTAAAAAAAAAAAAAAGTATAAAACATAAAATCAGATGAAAATCAACTGCAAGCACATTGGCTTTAGAGTAAAGTAGCATGTTTTCCCATGCAGTGTGCCCACAATGCAGGTGTCAGCTGCTAATTTTTGTCTAGGGAAGAGGAGGTTAAAGGGGTTGTAAACCCACAAGGTTTGTTCACCTTAATGTATATACTCGAGTATAAGCCGAACTGAATATAAGCAGAGGCACCTAATTTTACCAAAACAAAATGAGAAAACGTATTGATTCGAGTATAAGCCTAGGGTGTCCATCTGCATGCCTCACTTTGACTCACTGTGTCCATGTGCATGCCTCACTGTGCCCATAACTAGACTTACGTTTAACATGGGAGTATATAGAAGGGGTACCGAATTTAAAAAATCGGTGCTCCCCGGCCGTAGGTCCCCTGGACAACAAACTTTGCACACTTGTAGAGGAAGAGCGGGGCTATATGTGAGCCAAGTTTGGGATCTAGGGGGCCTACGGCGGGCTGGTACTGGGTCCCCAAAAATCCAAGAGATCAGGCGCAAAAAGGTGACTCGAGTATAAGCCGAAGGGGACATTTTCAGCACAAAACAAATGTGCTGAAAAACTCGGCTTATACTCGAGTATATACCGTACCTGAACCCGGTCATTTCAGCGATGAGGAAGAGCACAGCAGCTCCAGCCGCTGTCTCGGGTTCTCACTGGATAGATTGATAGCAGCAGGAACCATTGGCTCCTGCAGCTGTCAATCAAATCCAGTGACACAGGAGCGGTGCCGAATCCCAATGTCTTTGTCATTGGACGCAGCAGGACTTGGGAGCGCTCCTTCATGGGTGCCCCCATGTAAAGCAGCTCTCCATGGGGGCACTCAATAAGAGGAGGAGCCAAGAGCGCTGCAGGGGGGGCCCTAGAAGAGGAGGATCAGGCCCCCCTGTGCAAAACCCTTGCACAGAGGAGATAAGAATAACATGTTTGTAATTAAAAAAACGTTACAACCCCTTTAAGATGTCGACCATAAAGGACTGCAGAGGGATGGACAAAATGGCTTGGGGGCACACAGCACTGGATTCTGAGACAGAGGAGTGTCTGTTTATTAAAAGTCAGCAGCTAGTTTCTTTTTTAGCTGCTGACTTTTAATTTTCAACTAACACTGGAGATTTTTTTTTTTCTTCTTTCACAAGAATGTAGTGGTGCAATGAGAACTGTAACGCTTTCACACGACATTGCAAAATACTGGATGCCAAGTTCTTCAATATATTGGGTGATGGAGGGTCAACCGGTGACTGAAGGTGAAACTGTTCTACAGTTTGCTAATCGAGTTCAGACTTTGGTCAGCACTTTTCAGAATTTTGATTTATGGCCAAAATGGATGTTTAACCTGTCAAGCATTATCTAGCTACAATTCAAACATTACATATTAACTATTGATTATGTGGACACCACTGTATAATCTGTGAAACACGGATTTCAAGGTTCTTGTCAAACAGAAAACTGCAGAATGATGAACACCAATTCACTCAAAAACAGATTTACTAGATCTTACCCCAAATTCTCTGAACTTAAACTCACTGCCTGTTGGTTACAACATCTAAGTGGAACTTTAACCAAAACTTTTTTTTCCCCGTTTTGGATGGTGGGTTAAGGTTTATATTGATGTCCCCCAATTTCTTCCAATACAGTAAAACCTTGGTTTGAGAGTAACTTGGTTTGAAAGCGTTTTGCAAGACAGCCAAAACTTTTTAATACATTTTGCCTTGATATACAAGTGATGTCTTGATAGAAGAGTAGCGTCATGTCACAGCTGAGTATGAAAAAGAAGAGAGGAGCCTCTAAGTGTAGCAATATGGTTACATTTAATGAAGGTGCCACATTTAGCAACTTATTGCTACACTTAGAGGTGCCTCTCTTCTCTTTTATACTCTGTAAAAAAATGCTTTGATATACAAGTGCTTTGGATTACAAGCATGTTTCTAGAAAGAATTATGCTTGCAAACCAAGGTTTAACTGTATAATGTCCAGAAGCAATAACAGGAAGCGAGAATAAAAAACTCCTTCAACAGCTGCCCATCATCAGAATAGGTGTCTCCAATGGGAGATTTCCCCTCTAATCCTGTTCTGGTGACAATTATCAGGAGGGAAGGTGAAAGTGAACCATCAGCAGACACACAGGCAGAGGTTTTAACCCATTCCTTCATTCTGTCTGCAATTAGAATAAAGGTTTTTGGCCATTTCATCTGGCCCTTGCACCTTTCCTTCAGCTGCAGCATCTACCTCATCGCCGCTCCCACCCCAAATTAGCAGTCACTGCAGGGATAAGGACAGAACTAGGGTTGTCCCGATACCACTTTTTTAGGACCGAGTACAAGTACCGATTACTTTTTTTCAAGTAGTCGCCGATACCGAATACCGATACTTTTTTTAAATGTGTCCCCAAATGCAGCCATGTCCCCTCACATTGCAGCAGCCATGTCTGTCCCCCCACATTGCAGCAGCCATGTATGTCCCCCCACATTGCAGCAGCCATGTATGTCCCCCCACATTGCAGCAGCCATGTATGTCCCCCAAATTGCAGCCTCGTATGTCCCCCACATTGCAGCGATGGCCTGTCCCTCATACCTTTAGATATGGTGATGCCGCCGCTGCCGCATACCGCCGTTAATCCCCTGCAATATCGCGTAGCGCACATTACAAGCTTTCATTCTGAATACTTGTAAATGCCCGCGCTTCCATGTGTAGACACTCCCCTTCTCCGGATTGGAGGGATCCCTCCAATCCTGAGCAAGGGTGAGTGTCTATGCACGAATCCGCGTATAGACACTCCCCCTTGCTCGGGATTGGAGGGATCCCACCAATCCGGAGAAGGGGAGTGTCTGTACATGGCGGCGCGGGCATTTACAAGTATTCAGAATGAAAGCTTGTAATGTGCGCTACGTGATATTGCAGGGCATTAATGGCGGTATGCGGCAGCATCATCATATCTAAAGGTATGAGGGACCGGCCATCGCTGCAATATGAGAGGGGGGGGGTACTCTATTTTGGTATCGGGGGTATTTGCGGGAGTACAAGTACCGCAAATACTCGGAATCGGTCCCGATACCGATACTAGTATCGGTACAACCCTAGACAGAACTCCTTTGCTTCTCTGTGCAGTTTCGGAGAGGCTCATCTCCGATTCCCCCCACCCTGTCTTAGCAGTCAGCAGCAGAGAGGACAACAGAACTCCTCCTACAGATTGTGCACCTCCCTATGCAGTCACAGCACACCCTGTTCATTGCCTCCCTTGGTCTCGGCATTTGGCAGATTCCTGCCGCCGATACCAGCCCTCTTCTGGTCCTCCTCCAGACTCTGCATTTTCTGCTTTCCAACCCCAATCCCAGCTTCTACCAGTCAGCAGCACAAGCCAAAGGGGGTGCACTTGCGATATCTATTTGTAAAAAAAAAATTGAAAAACCATTTATCATTTTCTTTTCACTTCATAATTATGTGTCATTTTGTGTTGGTCCATCACATAATATCGCAATAGAAACATTGTTAGTTCCCACAGGATGTTAGTTGGTGTCAGTTAGTGTCAGATTGTCTGCCGTCCCACCATAGGTTGCTGATGACTGCCATTACTAGTATAAAAAAAATTAAAGCGAAGGTCCGCCAAAAAAAAAAAAATTCAAAGCCAGCAGCTACAAATACTGCAGCTGCTGATTTTTAATAAATGGACACTTACCTGTCCAGGGTGCCCGCGATGTTGGCAGCCAAAGCCGATCAATTGCTCGGCTCTCGGCTGCCCCCGCCGCCATCCTCGGTGAGAAAATCAGAAAGGGAAGCGTTGCGGCTTCACTTCTCGGTTCCCTACTGCGCATGCACGAGTTGCGCTGCGCGTCCTCACTGATCCCTGCTGTCTTCTGGGACCTGTGTGATTTGAAGTGTGTAATGTGGGGGTAATGGCGCTGTCTGTGCTCCTCCCTAAAGATATTAGGGGAAAAAAGGGGTAGATGAGGCGACCAGTAGCACCTGATCCTAATCCCAGTTGCTAAACACAAAATGATATATAAGAAATATTAATGATAATAAACCAAAAATGCTGTGAACGTTTGTGCTTAATTCAGTGCCATAATTATTATATGTTATATAGTACTTGTAGCCACCTATATCCCACAAGTGGTCACACAATATCAAATATTGAGACCTAAACCCGATTAGGTGAAGGACATGCGCATCAAACTGCGCCTAAATGAGATATGTGAAACATCAAATCTAGTGCTTAAAAATCAACAGAGGATGATAAATAATAATATTATCCCATTGATCCACTTATGAAAATGATGTGACAGAACCAGAAACAATGGGCCAGATTCACAGAGCGATTACGGCGGCATTACAGGAGATGCACGGCATAAGTCTAATTTTGCGCATGCGTTTCGATGCGCCGCATCCCCAAAACGAGATACGCAAGAAATCTACTTTTTTTGGACCGACGTAATTTCGATAGACCGGCGTATCCCTCCGCGCAAAACTGCGCTAGACACACCATTAATTTGATATTCAAATATGCAAATGAGGGAGTTACGGGGATCCACAAAAGAACGTTGGTGCAGCGCAGGCTACGCGCTGTGCGCAACAGCTGCACGTCCTGTCTAAAATTAGACCATATAAAAGGTGGTGTAAAATTAGACAATCCGTCTACATATCAGCTAAAGCAACACTGTTAGTGAGGAGCTGAGCAGTCGCACTTGCTGCACAACAAACTGTATGCCAAGATGCCAGGGGCATCCTTGCTCATAGCTATACTAATGACTTTAGAGGAGCAAAGAAGGAGGAGGGCACGAAGAAGGGCACGGAGGAGGGCACGGGAGAGGATATACCGCACACGCATAGACCTCTTTGGCATGAGTGATTCTGAGGTGTATCGCATCTTCAGATTCACCCCTCATGCCATCCTGGAATTAACCATAACCCTGCAGGAGGACATCACCAGCCCAACACACCGCTCACATGCAGTGCAGCCACTGGTCAAGGTCATGGCAACACTCCATTTCCTTTCCAGTGGCTCTTTTCAAAGAACAAGTGGAGTGGTGGCTGGGATGTCACATTCCTCCATGAGCAGATGTGTGCACCAGGTTATCCCTGCAATCCGATGAGTGTGGAACAACAAGCAAAGTGTTCTCTTTGTATGAAAACAAGTAGCATTCTTTGGCATAACAGTGATGTCCATCTATGTTTACAGTCACTAGTATTAATACCTTTTTATAGGAATTTTAAAGTTGTAATTTTTGTAGCAGAGATTGTGATGCTGTTTTTGTGTTTAAGTCCGTGCTAGTGAAACTGCACGGCTCTGGGACTGCGCTGCATATGGCGGTTTGCCCTATTGATTGACATCCAGCGCCTCCCTTCAGCCTACATAAACCACAATCCTTAGCGGCCAGACACGCCCCCCTGATGACGTACACAGTTACGAAACATATGTCGGCGGCGAAGTTTGGCATAATCTAGACCCAGCTGATCCTCTAGTGCCCTGCTCCTGCCCGACCTAACATCGCAACCAGCATCCATCGGGTCAACTGTGCGCCCAAGCGGGTTCCCGGTGATAACCAACATTGCGCTGTCAGTCCTAGTGCCAGGCAGGCACGTTACAAAGTAAGAGGCCACCCGGCTGTGTGTTTGTGCATTTTAATTTTTTAAATAAAGATAAAGCACTATGGGCTTTCCCCATATTCTCTTTGTTTTATTATGAGTGCTATGGTTCCAAGATCCTGCTGCATCTGAACCCAGGGCTTGCCATCAGTGAAACAGGCACTTATCCTGTCCAGCTTGCATGACCTGCTTTTAATTAAGAGGTCTTGATCTGTGGTAAGCGCATAATCATTTTTCAGCACGTTTTGGTGATACTAAGAATTTCCATGGTGAAAGGCTGCCAAGCACGTCTGATCAGATACCCTGCATTCCTGCACATCTATTTTCATCTCAGTTTTGCACTGGACTTTACTATATATATATATATATATAATTTATATATTTTCTTTTACACTATTATTTTTATGTAGGACGGATTTATACTGTCCTATGAATATAACGGGTGTCACCTTCTAACTAATGCACGCTAAAGACAATTTTCTTTAAATCTATGCACAGTATTTATTACTTATTTTGGAATTTTTTATTGCGTTCACAAGCCAGTTTTTGTTAAGTGTTTTCCTCAAGTTGATTGATTGGAAGATTGATTGATATTTTGCACCTTTGTAAATGTCACTATGGATTGTTGTTAATTTGGCATCCCTATGATACATTTATCCACATTTTCCATTGGGTTTTTCCTCTCTACCATATAGATAGAGTATTACCTTTTCTAGCGCCCTCATTCTCTTTATATCTATCCCTGCAATCCTCAGACGCATGGCCAACCAAATCATCAAACCCACCACTGAGGACCTGCGGCTGAAGGCAATGACAGATTTCTACAGAATTGCCAGATTCCCACGCACCGTGGGGGCCATTGATTGCACACATGTGGCACTCCAGCCCCCCCAGGAGACAGAGCACATATACCGCAATCAGAAGCATTGGCATTCCATCAACCTACAGGTGATAGTCGATGCCCAAGGCCTCATATGGCACGTCCGTGCCAAACACCCCGGATCCAGCCATGACAGCTACATCTACAATCAGAGCCCCATCCGAATGGAATTCGAACAGAACGTGTATGGGGACACCTGGCTGGTTGGTGAGTGACATGGGTGGTAGGCATGACTGTCCCACCCCCCCATGATGCACACATCACAAGGGGCACATGCATGACTAACATCCTCCTGTCTTTTCCCTTACAGGTGACTCTGCATATGCACTGGGACCCCATTTCATGACTCCTATCCGGAACCCCCAAACCCCAGGAGAGGAAAGATACAATGAAGCCCACGCCCAAACACGTGCAGTGGTGGAGCGCACCTTTGGCCTCCTGAAGTCACGTTTCCGATGCCTGGATAAGTCTGGGGGGAGCCTGTTGTATTCCCCAAACTTCGTGTGCCAGATCATCAGTGCATGTTGTCTGCTGCACAACTTCGCAGTGAGAAAGGGCCTGCAGATTGACATAAGTGATGACCTGACAATCCCCCCCTAACCGAGGCTACCCCGTCTTCTGAGGGAAGAGCAGCCAGGAGACAGCTCACATTAGGCATCTTTGCACGTTAAACACACACATTAATCATGGCACAATGAGAATGCATGCATGCACACCACTGTGGTCCCTAGCACAGACACATCACATCCTCATCAAATTGGATTAGCACAAGCCCACCATGCTGGACTTGTGAGCAGCAACGCCACGCCACGGCTCCAATTATGTCACTGTACATTCATACACCATTCACACAGACCTGGGGATCACTTCCCCCTGGTCCTGGGGAACCCTTCCCCACCACAAATGAGGGTGACACCCCTTTTCCGGCAGGAATGTCACCCCCACATTCCGAAAATCATTCATAACACAAAAAAAAATTGACCAGCAAAAAAAAAAATCCTGAAAAAAAAAGTCCAAAAAAATAAAATAAAAGTAGGGGGAAACCAAATTAATGACGCTGGCATGACCCACGCCTGGGGCACCCACGGCCATGGCCCCGGCTCCTCAGGGGAGACTCATGGGGGGGGGGGGGTAATCCGGGGAAGGAGGAGCAGCCCCTGGTCTCTGCCCACCTGGCGGCCTGCCCTCCAAGGCCATGGCAATTCTGGTCAGGCCAGCACATTTTTGATGCCGTATTGGCCTGGATAGCCTGGGTGAGGGCCCTCACATCCTGCCCAACGTCTGCTGTAGTAGTCTGCAGTACGTTTAGGCAGTTTGTAAGAGCCAGGGAGTGGCAGTCCAGGTCCCCAAGCGTATCCTTTATGGAGGACAGGCTCTCCTCCATCCGCCCCAAAGTCTGGCTGACCTGTCCCAGATGGCGGGTCTGAAGGGCCTGGTCCCTTCTCAGATTGGCGGGCAGAATCTCGGCCACCCCCCTGGTCTTCTGGGACGACTTCCTGCCTCCAGCTGATGCTTGTGGCCGGAGAGAAGGGGAGGCCCTTGGGAGGGGAGCCCTGGTTGGGGGAGGAGTGGGAGGGGCTAGCCCTTATGGAGGGCTGGCTGCTGCCAGCCAGAGAGGAAGACTTTTTCAAAAACAGCAATCCACTGGCTGACATGACATCCTCCTCCTCCTCCTCCTCCTCCTAGGACTCCGGCCTTGTCAGGGAGTCCTCATCAGGCTGTTGTCCCGGGGATGGTGCGGTCAGGCCAGATGGCCCAGCACCCTTCTGCACATCTGTGGATGACACAAAACATTCACAGGTTGAAAGATCCACACACTTGCGACATATTCCTTTCCCCCCCTCCCCCACACATGCTACACACCAGATAGGAAAAAAAACCTTACCTGGCATCACGGCTTCATGACTGGAGTCATAGCCAGGCAGGCCCTCCACTTGTTGCCTATTAAAGGTGTGGGCCACCGCACGCTCCTCCACTGTCAGCCTTACAGGGCATGGTGGGCCCCCTCCTGTGCCCCTGGCATGGGCTGTCATTTTGGCCAGCTTCTTTCGGACCACACGCCGGAGGTCATTGATTTTCTTGACGACCCCCTCGCGTGTCCGGGTTCCCCCCCCCCCCCCAATGAATTTACCTGGTCAGTAATGTTCTGCAAAATATCCTTCTTCCTGACCGGTGTGGTGGGTGGTGTTGGCACTCTCCGGGCCGTGAAGGAAACGGCCATATTGGGTAAGGGCCCGGGCAATAATTTGTTTCTCCCCCAAAGAAAAATTGCTCTTCCGCTTCCTCTCAGTCATACTCATACAACAACTCTCTCCCAAACATTTAGCAAAAATCACTCACAAAAACAAGCAGGAAAAATCAAGCAACAAAACAAACAAACAAAATCTATCAACCAAAAAAAGTTTCACAACCAGTCACCAAAAAACACTTTCAAATATATTCTACCAAACACAAGATCAAACAGTCAACAAATATCACAAAGACAAGTCACAACGCAACAAACAACAGAACAAAAGCACCTTGCTGTATAGGGAGGGATACAAAGGGATGTACTTTTGCAAAGCAAGTGCGTTTGTGTCTGTCTATTTATGCTGTCTGCGTAGTTCACTAAGTTGCCCGGGTCCACTTCCAATTTCACTGATTGCGCCGTTCCCGAGTTGTGAGCATGCGCACAGAGGTGCTGACCATGGTCTGCTTCATGTGCGCGTGCCGGCCGGCCCTTCATTTGCATGGGGTCACGGCTCATTTCAATGAAACACGCCCACGTCCTTCCCAATTTGAATTACTCCGCCTTACGCCTCGGAATTAACGTTACTCCGGCACTAATTTCTGCGCAAATACTACGAGGATGCGGTGATTGCGCCTCTACATTGCGCCGGTCTAACGTAAAGGAGGTGCGCTACGCTGGTCAAAATATGCGCCAATGTACGTGAATCTGGCCCAATGAATATACAATTCAGATAAATATATGTGCATCAATGCGCGCACCGCCACCAGCTGGTGGTACAAGAAAAGTGATATAAATAAAAAATATTTTTATATATGTACAATGCAGAAGTCCCATCACAGATGTGTATCCAAGAACTACATGCACTTTACCCCTGCAGGGGTAAGTGTTTCTGGTGAGTGGGGGAGCACCGGAGCCACAGCGGAATCACATACTGCATAAAGTGATCACTTACTTATCACGGATTACTGCACTTATAAATGACTCACCATTTGGACACTTTATGTTTTTTTTTACAATTCATTGTGACTGTGTTTTTTTTAGATTTTTATTCTTGGATACACATCTGTGATGGGACTTCTGCATACCGTTGTACATATATAAAAATATTTTTTATTTATATCACTTTTCTTGTACCACCAGCTGGTGGCGGTGCGCACATTGATGCGCATATATTTATCTGAATAGTATATTCATTGTTTTTGGTTCTGTCACATAATTTTCATAAGTGGATCAATGGGATGATGTTATTATTTATCATCCTCTGTTTAGTTTTTTTAAGCACTAGATTTGATGTTTCACATATCTCATTTAGGTGCAGTTTGATGCGCATGTCCTTCACCTAATCGGGTTTAGGTCTCAATATTTGATATTGTGTGACCACTTGTGGGATATAAGTGAGTTTAGCAACTGGGATTAGGAGCAGGTGCTACTGGTCCCCTCATCTCCCCTTCTCCCCCTCTCCCCCTGTTTTCCCCATAATATCTTTAGGGAGGAGCACAGACAGCGCCATTACCCCCACATTACACACTTCACATCTTACAGTATCCCTCTTGGGGGTATCCAATAGGGGGGGCTGCAGTCTATCTTATTTACTGTTATTTCTCCTAAGCGCAGGGATCTCTCTTATTTTATTATTCTGGGACTTGTGTGTTTCCCAGAAGACTGGTGGAGGACAGTGTAGGCACCGGACATGACGTAGGTCACCGCGGTGATCCATGCCAGGAAGTGGGGCAAATACCTGTATTACACAGGTACCTGCTCCCCTTTCCCCCTAAAGGTGCCAAATGTGACCGGGGGGGGGGGGTGGATGAATCCAAAAAGTGGAAGTTCCGTTTTTTGGGTGGAACTCCACTTTAAATACAAATTTTAGTATACTGTATATCTTTACAACTTTCATGCAAACCAAACAAACAATATACACTAATTGAGATCTTGGCCAAAAGAGTGACGAGATATGAATTTTTTTTTATAGGATATATGTTTTATAGCAGAAAGCAAAAAAAAAATTATAATAATTTCTGAGGGTAAAATCTTCCAGGGCTGAAGTGGTTAAGTAATTCTGAATATATACATTATATACACATACAAAAAAAAAAAATCGCAATAAGCACATATTGATTGGTTTGCGCAAAAGTTATAGGCCCAGATTCAGAGAGAATTCGATTCTCGTAGCGTATCAGAAATACTGTACACTACGCCGCCGTTTTTTACCTGGATCTACGTGGAATCCAGGTAGATTTTGTCCAGTAAACGACGGCGGCGTAGTGTATTTCTCCCGTCGCAATCCATCTACGCGAGTAGATCTTCGTGGATCGCCGTAAAAACACATTTGCATATCCCGACGCATCAAAACTACGCAAACTCCTCCCAGCGGCCGCAAAAATATCGCAGCGTAGATCCGAAGGCTTACGAAGACGTAAGCCTCTCGGATCGAAGCCCGAAGCCGCCATATCATGGTTTGAGGATTCAAACTAGTGATACGGCGCTCGAAATTTGAAATTACTCCTGTCTAACACCAGTTAGACAGGCGTAATTGCTCTATGAATCT
Source organism: Rana kukunoris (assembly GCA_029574335.1). Taxonomy (NCBI): domain Eukaryota; kingdom Metazoa; phylum Chordata; class Amphibia; order Anura; family Ranidae; genus Rana; species Rana kukunoris. The sequence goes on from CM056050.1 coordinate 433,360,600, forward strand.
GGGCCATGAATTGCTCTATGAATCTGGGCCATAGCGTCTACAAAAAAGGGAATAGATTTATGGCAATTTTATTATTATTTTTTTTACTAGTAATGGTGGCGATCTGCGATTTTTAGCGGAACTGCGACATTGTGGGGGACAGATCAGACACTTTTGACACATTTTTGGGACCACTTACATTTATACAGCAACCAGTGCTATAAAAATGCACCGATTTCTGTGTAAATGTCACTGGTAGGGAAGGGGTTAACACCAGGGGGTGATCAAGGGGTTAAATGTGTTCCCTCGTGAGTGTCTCTAACTGTGGGGGATGTGACTGACTAGAGGAGGAGCCAGATTGCTGTTCCTAGCTAGTAGGAACAGACGATCTGTCTCGTCTCTTCTCTCCTAAAAGAATGGGGATTGGTGTGTGTGTGTGCATATATATATATATATTAAAGGGGGGCATGTGAGGAGTGGACGTAAAGTACCGGCAACCAATATCCGTTATAATACAATATGAATTTTACCACCACCTGTGTTCCTGGTTTCTTCCCCTGGATGAGAGGAGCAGCTCTGCAGTGCATGCTGGGGCTTGTAGTCCCAGCCCAGATGCCCAGGATCCCATGGTGTTAATGGAGGTGCAGAGCATGTTGGAACTTCTATCACAGGCTGTAATGAACACGCAGCACATGCTGGGAATTGCAGTTCTATCACAGGCTGTAATGTAGGTGCAGCATATGCTGGGACATATAGTGCCAGTCCAGCTACTCAGGACTCTGGGCAGTAATGGACATTCAAAGGAGTTCTATCACAGGCTATAGTGAAGCTGCACGGCATGCTGGGACCGCTCCAGGCTGCACTAGAAATGCAAAGCATGCTGGGACTTGTAGTTCTATTACAGGCTGCAGGAGAGGAGCAAGGCATGCCAGAGCTTCTAGTTCTATCACAGGCTGCAATTCTGCAGAGTACAGTGGGACTTGTAGTTCTATTACAGACTGCAAGAGAGGTGCAGAGCATGCTGGGACTTGTAGTTCTAGCCCAGCCACCCAGTAACCTAGGCTACAATGAAAGTGCAAAGCATTCATGCTGGGCCTTCTAGTCCCTTCACAAGCTGCAAGAGAGGTGTTTGTTGGGACCTGTAGTCCCCCAGTGTAAACACACGCAGGAGGTCTCCCTGTGCCATTGGCAGCACACAGTTGTGTATGTCCCCGTCACAGATGATACGAGCCACCCTCCAGCCCACTGTCCGTGAGATAGGAGCCGCTGTGGGGAGGCTCGATCCTGTCCCTCCTCTATGGACACCACACACATAGTGTACCCTCCCCACCCCCACTGATAAGAAGCGGGAACAGTACCAACCTGTTGATTTCAGGGGGGAATCCAAAAGCAGTGGGCGGGACATAGCCGTGTTAGCGGGAAGAGAGCTGTAGTCCCGAGCGGTAGGGGAGCGCCTCAGCCTGAATCTACAACTCCCAAGGTGCACTGCACTCCCCAGCTCCTTAATTCCTATATAAAGCGGACACGGAAGAATCGCGGGTCAACCCGCGGGGAGATCGTGGGCGGGGAGAATCGAGATTGCGATTCTCTCTGCGATTAATCGTGCAGCTCTAATTATATATATATATATATATATATATATATATACATACATACACACAGCCCCCATTCTGGCTCTTTTACCCGCGATCACACGTAGCCCATTAAACAGCTATAGCAGGCGTTGCATGTGCCCGGCAGGCGCACACCTGCGATAGCTGTTTAATGAGCCAACAGCTACAACGATTGGCCCAGGAGAGCCAACCTGCCGCAGTATAAACAACAGCGGCTGGTCAGCTACTGGTTAAGCAATGCTAGAGTGATGCGTATGGGCTTCTTTGAAATGAAAAAACATAGGACATTAACATTTGATGGGCTTTTGTCAGATTAATTTTTGTAATTGTAACATTTTATTATTTCACACCTGTTTGAAGTGTATGTGTAGCCAAAACTTTTTTTTTTTTGTATTAGGTAGGGAAGGGTTAAAATTCCTGCCAGATTATTTAGTGCTTGCTGTCTGTGTACAACTGAGGAAACTTCACTTCCTGTCCCAAAGACAACAGGAAGTTGGCCAAATTAAGGGGGATTCCCCAGAACAAGAGCTGCCACTTGCATTCTTAGTTACAAAGGTCACTATTACAAATACAGTGAAATTCCTCCCAATGGGGACACAAACAGCTATACAAACTTGATGGAGGGTCTAACCCTTCTCGGCTCTATTGCAAAATCCACACACGTGCAGTGCACCCTTCCACATTCACCAATCTGCACCAGCGTACTCCCTTGACCATCGTTGCGCACTCATCTGCCAATGTGCACACACATGCACACTCCCTCATCTGACAATTCACATATAGTACACATGGTGCGTTCTCCCTCATCCACCAATCCACATACATGCAGTGCGCTCGCCTTTGTCCATCAATCAACATACACGCAGTGCCCTCCCGCATCCACCAATCCAAATACACGCAGCGCGCTCTCCCTCGCCCACATACACGCAGCGCGCTCTCCCTCGCCCACATACACGCAGCGCGCTCTCCCTCGCCCACATACACGCAGCGCGCTCTCCCTCGCCCACATACACGCAGCGCGCTCTCCCTCGCCCACATACACGCAGCGCGCTCTCCCTCGCCCACATACACGCAGCGCGCTCTCCCTCGCCCACATACACGCAACGCGCTCTCCCTCGTCCACATACACGCAGCGCGCTCTCCCTCGTCCACATACACGCAGTGCGCTCTCTCTCATACACCAATCCACATACATGCAGTGCGCTCTCCTTCACCCACATTCACGCAGCGCACTCTCCCTCATCCACCAATCCACATACACGCAGTGTGTGCATGCTGTTCATGTGCGAATTCCTGGATAATCCCCACTCTCTTCCTCACACACCATCTATTCTAGCTTATACTCAGGACAGCGCTGATCACCCAGGATGCTACTTTTTTTTATTTTTGGACAGGCTTTGTGGAAGCACCATGATATGTAAACTACCGGGGAACCTTGAATGCACTGAAAATGTAAACAAAACCTTTAAAGGCAACCTCCTCCATACAGAGCTGGACTTTACTTCTTCCTAGCTCTCATCCCTGAAAGTCATATAAACTCCACTCACATACTTATCTCGTACTTCTGAGGTTATGCCATCTATTACATAACTGTACCACCAACAAAAACACATTAAGGGAGATTTACTAAAATTGGAGATTGCAAAATCAGGTGCAACTCTGCACAGAAACCAATTAGCTTCCAGGTTTTATTATCAAAGCTTAGCTGAACAAGCTGAAGTTAGATGCTGATTGGCTACCATGCACAGCTGCACCAGGTTCTGTGTGCTCCAGTTTTAGTAAAGCACCTCATTACTTACATAGGAATACATTCCATGCAGGACTTACTGACTCTCCAGCTCTTCATACACCTGGACAGGGAAGCAGCAGCAAAATCACATGTGACCCAACCGAGTCAGACCCCTGTTCTCTGATTGGCTGAGAGGAGCTGACGATGGCAGATTGAGCCTCCGATCCTTTCCAAGATATGTATTAAAGCTATAATTACGTTAATCCACTCAGAAGATGGTGTTCTATAATAGAGCTTATTATGTAGTCTCGTATACTTCCCGCATAGACATTTCTGCAAAATCCTTGAGTGCCAGAACTGCCAAACTCTAAGATGGCCACCAGACGACTTGCTAAATAAAGAGCATGCTCAGTACAGTCATGTGACATAGTCGGCCATTTTCTTGTAGTTTGAGTCTGCTCATAGCTGTTCAGGCTGTGTAACGTCTAACATTTAAAATCAAAGCAGTGCATGCACGTTTGCCATGTTTTATAACTTTAGAGACCCTGCAAGTACAGAGAAAGTCACGTTTGTGGCAGGCTTCCACTTAGCAAACTTTGGAAAGTTTTATTGGCTACCAAAAGCAGCAAAAAAATAAGAAAACCTGAAGCAATGCAAAAGTTCCTGAAATGTGTGAACTAGACCTTTGGCTATGAATATGGGGAACAAAGCGCATTGAACTTGTCCTGCATTTAGCTCCAAGAGAAGTATAGCTAAAGTAGGGTGACCAGACATCCCCAGTTTCAGGGGACAGTCCCCTGATTGAGGACACTGTCCCTGGTTTTGTCCCCAGATTGGATTTAATAGGGGGCAGGGGCAATTTCAAAGACAGTCAGTGCAGAATTAAAATTAAAAAAAATAGAATTACACACCCCCGCTCCGCCGTGCCTACTAGCATAGGGGGGTTGTATTTTTCCCATTATCTGTGCCCCTTTCTGATGATCATGTGCTGGTCGGAGCAGAGGGAATATTTCTTCAGTTTCGGGCGCATGCCCATTCGGCTTCACTCGCATGTTCTTCCTCCTCTCCCCATCCAGTAAGATTTGAGAGGCTGTGAGGCTGCGGCGGCAGAGAGTCGCTGATTGTTGCCATTACTAGTAAAGAAAAAATATGTCCCCGCATTTCATTTAAAAAATTTGGTCACCTTAAGCTAAAGCCTGTTTTCAGCAGACAGTGGGCTGCAGCCAGCTGTTGTTTGACGTCACAGAGCTGGTCCGGGCTATGGCAAGATCTCGATCATATACCCGGGATCCTGTTTACTGTTATAACCTTAAGTAAAATAAATTCCCACATTTTTTTTTTTTTTTATCAGAACAGGAATATAGGGCAAATTTGCCATTGGGGACACTTGTTCTGGTGACAACCAGGGATTCCCTCTTACTTCCTGTTTTAGCTATGAGACAGGAAGTGAAGTTTCCCTAATAGGGCATACATGACAAAAAAAAAAAAGATGTCGGATTATAGCCATCATCAGTTCCCCCACATGGTGGAGGTATTCATTGGGCACAACTGGAGTCTCCCAGCTGGTGAAGTAAGTGATGTTACTATGTATTTTGTGCATGAGACACACGTTGTGAATGGCAGTTGTAGCGAACCCGCAAAGAAGAGTAAAAAAAATGCTCCAATTTTGACAAATCTGTCAGTGTTGATCTGAGCTATCACAGTTGGGAAGCCGGGTCTGAGTGCCAGAAAAAAAGTGATAAGCTGCCAAACAGTGAATATAATGTGTGTTCCGGTTACCCAAAGAAACACGCGTAAAATCAGTCCAGCTAACTGCTATTGCACGAAGCGCAGAGCTTACGTGCTGATGTCACACTGCCGCATCGTGCTCATGCATTGGCCATTTATATAAGTAACTATAGTGGGTGGGTGGGTGACACCATGCTTTACCGCACAGGGTGACACCAACCCTAGTGATGCCACTGGGTACAAGGTAGGGGCGGGAGGAGAACTTGCCCTGGGCAGAGTCTTTTCAGGCTGGAGGGGGGGCGCCAGATTGCAAGCTTCACCAAATCCCTGCTGTCACAGTTGCCAGACTCCACCTCTGCTACCAACAGCATAGAGTTAAGGGTTCCATTTAAAAATGCCTGTTCAGTATCTCTGCTATGGCTGCGATCCTCAGCAACAGCACCCATGTCTGTGAAAATTTGCTGTCTGTCAGCATCTACCTCCCCCGCTGTTGCCCACCTTGTCAATGTTTGTGACTGGTTTGTAGGACCTCTGGCGTCCCAGCAACCAATCAGGTGCTTGCCCCGCTCCCAAGCCCTGGCCTTCAGAGTAGGAAAAGAACATAACTTTCTGCCTGACTCAGTGCCAGGTCTCAGAGCCTCCTCATGTATGTCCTGTAGCTCCACTAACATACCACCCAACTGTCTCTGATTTCGAGGGGCTGTACCTCATTTGGAACAAAGTCCCTCTGTCCCTCATTCCTCCTCATTTGTCCCTCATTTTGGTCTGATCTATATAGTTGTATATAAAATGTATTACGTATCAAAAAGTCCTAAACCTTTCACCCAATTTCTAAATTGCTGCATTTGTAAATTCCAAAAGCCAATAGAAAGGAATATTGTAAAAAAGCTATTTTTTTTAGTACAATTGTCCTTTACATGGGCGTGTCCTATGCCTACCTACTTTTGCTAATAGTTGTCCCTCATTCCCATTTCCTTGCTGTATGGGGATCTCAGGGGACCCTGCTGTATGGGGATCTCAGGGGACCTTTCTGTATGGGGATCTCAGGGGACCTTGCTGTATGGGGATCTCAGGGGACCTTGCTGTATGGGGATCTCAGGGGACTTTGCTGTATGGGGATCTCAGGGGACCTTGTTGTATGGGGATCTCAGGGGACCTTGTTGTATGGGGATCTCAGGGGACCTTGTTGTATGGGGATCTCAGGGGACCTTGTTGTATGGGGATCTCAGGGGACCTTGTTGTATGGGGATCTCAGGGGACTTTGCTGTATGGGGATCTCAGGGGACCTTTCTGTATGGGCATCTCAGGGGACCTTTTTTTTGTATGGGGATCACAGGGGACCCTGCTGTATAGACAAGCCTGTGATTCATTCTGTTTGTTTTGCCAATTTTTGCTGAATAAAGCCTTTTTATTTTACTGGACTGTCTCTGAGCCGGCTGTCCATCGCCAATCAGCTACAACCCTTCCAGTTAGTAAGCTGTCCTTAACCACTTGCCTACTGGGCACTCCCCCCCCCCCCCCCTTCCTGCCCCGGCCAATTTTCAGCTTTCAGCACTCTCACACTTTGAATGACAATTACGTGGTCATGCAACACTGTACCCAAATTACATTTTATAAAAAAAAAATCACACAAATAAAGCTATCTTTTGGTGGTATTTAATCACTGTTGTTGTTTTTTTTTTTTTGCAAAAAAAAACAGAAAATGTTAAAAAAAATATAACGTTTCATAGTTTGTTAATCAATTTTGAAAACAGGTAATTTGATAGGCTGCACTGAAAAGGTGGCTTTGGTGGGCACTGACAGGTGGCACTCATGGGCACTGATGAGGTGGCATTAATGGGTGGCACTGATGGGCACTGCTAGGTGGCATTGTAGGGCACTGCTGGATAGCACTGATAGGTGGTACAGATGGGCACTGATAGGCGGTACAGATGGGTGGCACTGATGGGCACTCGGCAGTGATGGTGGGTATTAACATGTGGCACTGGTGGGCATTGATAGGTGGCAATGGCGGGCATACTGATATGCACCTGTAGGTGGGAACTGGCAGGTGGCACTGAAGGGCACTGACCGTGAAGCCGGTGACAGTGTGAGGGGAAAAAAAGGTGATTACCGATCTTCTGTTTACATCACGTGATCAGCTGTCATTGGCTGACAGCTTATCACGTGGTAAGGGGCCGGGATCGGCTTCTTACTCTGATCTGAGATCAGCCAAGTCTCATGGATTCGGTGATCACAGAGGCCCATGCTGTAGCTGTCATTCGGCTATAGCGTGGGTGGGAGGTGGTTAAATATTAAAAATATTGTTCTGGCTATTACCTGACTATGTTTCTTGAAAACTCTCTGGTTTAAGCAAACTGGTCCTGGTGATCTGTTCACATTAGGTTTTTCTAGTCCTTTTTTGAATACCAATTTCTGTCAGCCATGTGGGTACATTCAAAATAATGTTATTAACATTGTCTTTTTATTATTAATGTTGTTATTAATATTGTCTTGCTTATTATATCCAGCTTTTCCTTCATTTAAACTATGGGGAAGAACGTATTGAATATAGTTGTCTTCACCCTGTCACTTGTGACCAACTTCCCCTGATTATCTTTAATGGGGTCAATACATTTTGACCTAGCCTTTTAACTATTAATATATTTGAGAAAAAAATGGGTATTTTTTCTACTCTTCTCAGTAAAGTGTCTTTTGTAACCAATTTTAGCTGTCCTGATTGCACTCCAGCATTTCTTATTGCACTCTCTGTAGTTTTGGAATGCCAATTTTCTCATTCCTAATCAGTTTTACTTTAGTGTTTAGCCACGGTTTTAACTTTTGTTCATTTTATATTTGTTGCACTTCTGAGTTCAAGACCAATATACACAAGCCTTTGGAGATTGCCACGCAAGATGCAATGCCCTACTGCTACCCATTGGTAGTGTGGTGGCTAATTGTATACATTTTTTAGTGCAGCAGAGTTTCACAGATAAATTATTCGATGGTTTGGCTCCCCAGGGATCCTCTGTGGTCTTGAAAATGATGTTACAAGTCACATAACAGCTACAATGCATGTCTGGAAACACACATTTTCCTCCTATATTTGCAAAACAATAGTCTTGCAGTCAGCAACAATGTTGCCACAATGGATAGAAAATAAACCAGAAGATTTACTCAGGAACATGGAGACTATATATCAGACAGGAGGCTCATATCTTATGCATTATTCTTTCTTTTAATAATGCTCATAGCAGAAAAAAATACAGTAACCATTTAGTGTAACTAGAAAAATTCTTAGAACTACAACTCCCAGCAGTCCTTGGGCTACAGTAGCCCCTCCCAGACCCTAGTCTGTATATAAGGGACTGACTGAGGTGTAAGTGTCCTCTTTCTTTCTGCTCATGGCAGACACTACAATACTCAGATAAGTAAATTTAAACATTTATGTCTGTTTTTCCTGTACAAGCTATCAGTGTGAGCAGAGGTGACACCCCTCCTCTTTGCCTCCCCCCATATTGGGCCAGATTCAGGAACAGTTAGGCTGGCGGATCCAGTGATCCGCCAGCCTAACTGTGACTTTGAGCCGGCGTTTCTGTTTTCTGTAACCAGAAAACAAGAAACGCCGGGTTGGAGTTCCGATGCGAGCAGCGTAACTGAGTTTCGCCATCGCATCGTTACTTCAACTTAAAAATGGCGCCGGGGGCGTTCCCGCCGATTTACGCTCAAAAAATATGTTAATGAGCGGAAATCGGCAATTCACGATCGAATTCCGGCGCGACGCAATGACGATACGACGTTTCCGGACGGGATACGCGGCGCATAGATATACCTACATGGGGTTGGAGTATCCTACGTTAGGTATAGGCGTCGTCATCGCGTCGGGAAAAAAAAAAAACGTTGCTTGCGTAAAACGTTCATGAATGGGAATGTGACGTCATTGACGTTCATTCACAGAATTTGGAGCATGCGCACGGGGATGTTTTGACACTCGACGCATGCGCAGTACGTTGGCGGCGGGATCGCGCTTAGTTAGAATACTACACGCCCCGTACCCGCCCAATTTGAATTCCGCCGGCTCATTTGCGATGCGCTGCCGCAACTTTAGGAGCAAGTGCTTCGTGAATGACAGCACTTGCTCCTAAAATTTCTGTAGCGTAACGCAAATGAGAAGCGTTACTCTGGAGCAAAGATGCTCCAATCTACCTGAATCTGGCCCATTGTTTTTCCCCTCTATTGAAATTTATAAAAAAAAATACTAGTTATTTGAAGGTTCATTTGATTCCTCTTGCGTGGGGTACTACTGTGGATTCTATACAAAGAATCCGTCCCCTCAGCGAATGGCGGTCTCCCGCGATCCGCCTGGCTCCTATGACCCTCACTCCCCCTGCTTCTAGTCAGACGGCGCTCACTCGCGCCGCCATCTTCTCCTTCTTCCCAGAGCTCCTCTTCGCGCGCGGACTCGGGGGGCGGTGCCTCTGACGCGCGTCAGCTCACACATCCTCCAATGGAGTTCAGGAGCGCGTAGTCTCGCGAGACTTCGCCTCCTGAGCGCACAGAATCTTGGGGGTTTTTCCCTCCACCGCTGCCAGTGCAGCATCGACGGTGGAGAGGAGAGGAGCCTGTTCCCCAGAGCGCTCTGCCCACAGCCTGATAAGTAAAATATAGTTTTTAAAAACCACAAATCTTATCCCTCACTTAGTTACTCCCTCTGGTAAACGGAATTTATTCCGGCTGGAGGGTTTGTGTTATCCCCTGTTAACTAATTAACTACCATGGCTGAAGATCTCACACCCACTTCTCCCAGAGGAGATACCTTTGCTATTGAATCTGCCCAATTTATGACGGCAGATCAGATTCAGGACCTGATTAACAAATCGGTCCAGGCTGCTCTGGCCTCGGCCATCCAACCCTCAGGGTCCAAGTTTTCAATACCCAATTTTTCAGCCCCACCACCTCAGAGTGGTGAACCGCCAAGCAAAAAGGGTAAAGTTTCCCACAAACAAAAACACTTGGCGGCAACCGACTCCCCGACAGGGGAAGTAAATAATATGTCTCAGGCAGTTCCTCCTCCGGTCTGCCAACCCCAGCATTCATCAGACTCTGATCGGCCCCTGGGCCTCAGGGAGTTAGGAGAGAAGAGGCATAAGTCCCTAAGAAGGACCAAACCGGACTCGTTCATAGACTCCTCTGACGAGGACTCCCTAGACATTTCTGTGGATAATGAGTCTGACGACTATGAGTCTGATACTAGCAAAAGGGATGCTGGGGATACGGCGTTCGATCCCAACGCCACCCCTGTTACGCAGGGTGAAGTGATCCTGGACGCACTGGGAGAACCATTCTTTCACCCGGACGCCATCTCCCATCCGAGATCAGGCGATTGGTCCCCGCTCCCTCAGGTATCCCAATACATGGAACTGTGGGCCAGGAAAACCCTGGACAGGTCGGCCCGCAACAAGCTACGGGCTGAGTGCCCTAGACCCTTTATCCCCAATAGGGTGATGGCCACACCAGAAATAGACCCTATCCTGGCCAAATATTTGGCGAAATCGGGTAAACTACCCAAGAAAGGGATAGAACGATCTTTTAGATCTATCCAAGAACGGATTTTAGATTTAATGGGCCCTCTCACTAAAATCCTAAATCTGTCAGAACAGGCGGCCGCATCGGACCAGCCAGTTGACTTGGTTCAACTTCGCAGGTGGGCCCAGAGGGCTATATGCCTAGCAGGCACCGCCAACACCACCTGCTCGGTGGAGAGACGCCGCTCCATCCTAATGCGGCTAGACCCCCAGCTCTCCCACCTTGCCGAAACCGAACCCGGCCCGGCGGCACTGGGCATGTTGTTTGGGGACAACCTCATAAGGGACATCAACAGGTTTGTGGGCCTGTTTACAGGCCTTGATAAGGCCCAAACTTCACTAAAACGGACGAGTGCAAATAGAGTTTTTTCCAGGGCTGGCAGAGGTAGAGGCCGATCTGCCGGCCGCAACTCCTCCTATAGGCCACAGGGCAGGTCTACCGCCCAATACCAATATCAGCAGGCTCCTTTTCCATACACCGTCCCAATGGCACAACCAGCACCCTTCTTCCCACCCAGAGGAAGACCCTGGCGCGGACGCGGCGGACGTGGTTTTCCCTGCTCCCGACCTCCTACAGGTGAGTGTACACTACATACCACAATCACACATACCAGTGGGGGGACGCCTGATGTATTTTATCCATGCCTGGTCTGAGATTACGGCAGATGCCTGGATTTTACAGACGGTCTCGGGGTTCCAAATAGAACTTCTCTCACCGCCAGTGTTAGACACACTTCCTCCCCCTATCATGTTTGCGGAACACAACGTTACACTCATAGACCACGAGATAACGGAACTCAGGTCCAAGCATGCGATTATAGAAACCGGAAGTCCTTCCCCAGGGTTCATAAGCAACCTATTTCTAGTAAAGAAGAAAGGGGGCGGATACCGTCCCGTGATAAACCTTCGGGAGCTAAACCAGCATGTCAACTACAGACATTTCAAAATGGAGGGTATTCATTTCCCCCAAGATCTCCTACTACCGGGAGACTGGTTGGTGAAAGTGGACCTGAAGGACGCTTACCTCACCGTCCCTATCCACCCAGAATCACAACACCTGCTCCGTTTCCTTTGGAAGGATCGGATGTGGCAATTTACTTGCCTCCCATTCGGTCTGTCGTCCGCCCCATGGTGTTTCACCAAACTAATGAAACCGGTGGTGGCATCCTTAAGGAGCAGAGGGGTGCGTCATTTATCATTATCATTTATCTGGACGACCTTCTCATCATGGCCCGCTCCAAGAACCTAGCTTTCCTTCTCATGTCATGGACGGTCTCACTATTACAATCCCTAGGGTTCTTAGTCAACTTAGAAAAGTCGGTCCTAGCCCCAATCCAAGAGATGGATTGGGGCTAGGACCAAGCCGTTCTGCGCCTCCCAAAAACAAAGTTATCCCTGATACGCAAAGAAATCAGGGCGGTCCTGCGCAAAGGTTCCTTATCCTTAAGGGTTCTGGCCCGTCTGGTGGGGCTTCTAGCGGCCTCCATCCAAGCTATCTTCCCGGCCCCTCTTCACTACAGAGCCCTCCAGAGGCTCAAAATCATGCACTTACGACAGGGCCTCAGATACGCGGACGAGGTCCCGCTCTGTCCGGAGGCGGCAGAGGAGCTGCATTGGTGGCTTCGTCACGCCGTCGAATGGAATGGCAGGGCCATCTTCAACTCCAGGCCGGACGTCGTCATAGAGTCGGACGTGAGCCGCCTCGGTTGGGGCCCTCGTTGCGGGGATACCTCCACAGGGGGGACGTGGTCCGTTTCCGAAGCGAGTTTGCATATCAATGCATTAGAACTTCTGCCAGCATTTTTTGCCATCAAGAGTTTCGTACCACAAACCTCGAACTGTTGCGTATTATTCCGCATGGACAACGTAGCAGCGGTTCAGTATGTCAACCGTTTGGGAGGCACCAGATCCAGGACCCTAGTAATCCTGGCGAGTTCTGGCACTTCTGCCTGTCACACAACATCACCCCCATCGCAGAATACATCCCGGGGGTCTCCAACACGGTGGCCGACTGGTATTCACGCCACCTCTCCGACTCCAGCGACTGGCGTCTGGAGCGTTCGGTCTTCCTTCGATTGAGGCAGCTTTGGGGCCCGTTAGACACGGACCTCTTCGCTTCTCGTCTCAATCACCAGTTGCCTCGCTTCTTCAGCTGGAGACCAGATCAGGAGGCATCCACAGTAGACGCCTTCCACCACATCTGGCCGAGGGGAACACACTATGCGTTTCCCCCCTTCCAGATGATTTCCAGATTTCTCCTCCATACAGCGAACCAGCGAGCGACAGTTGTGTTGATCACACCCTGGTGGCCGACGCAACCGTGGTTCCCTCTCCTTCTGGGGATGGCCGTGGATTACCCCAGGCTGATCCCCCAATTCCCACACCTGCTGACCAACCTGACCGGAGGTCTTCACCCTCTGGTCATGGAGGGCAACCTCCGCCTCCTAGCATGGTTGATTTCGGGGTCCCGGACGCGGACAGCGACCTTTCAAGATCAGCTAAGGACTTCCTTGCCCTGGCCTGGGCCCCTGGGACCAGATCGGCCTATTGATCTGCCTGGCAGCTCTGGGTGCGTTGGTGTGATCAACGACAGGTTGATCCCATACACGCACCTGTAGCATTAGTAGTGAACTATTTGGCAGAGTCTTTTGACTCTGGTAAAGCCTATAGTTCCATCAATGTGTACCGATCAGCTATCTCAGCACACCATCACCCTGTGGACTCTCTACCAGTGGGACAACACCCACTGGTATGTAGACTTTTGCGAGGCATCAGATTCAAACGCCCCCCTAAACCTAGATACCAGACAACCTGGGATGTCTCCAGGTTGCTCGACATGTTTTCTTCGTGGCAAGACAACGACGACCTGTCTTTAAAACTGTTGTCTTATAAATTGACCGTTTTGCTATGTTTAGTCTCAGTGAAACGCGTATCGGACGTGAGAGCGTTGGATATTTCTCGACGACAATTCTCACCTCAGGGGGTCAAATTCTCGGTGGTTCGTAGAACCAAGACGGGCATTCACACAGTCTTTTACCCGTTCTTTTCCGCACATCCCCGACTTTGCGTGGTACGTTGCATACGAATCACGGACGGTCGATATCCGCTCCTCAGACTTTTCACAGCTTCTCGTCTCCTATGTTAGACATCATCTCCCAGTCTCTTCCGCCACGTTAGCGCGATGGGTGCGCTCAACCATGGAGATGACGGACATAGACATTTCCCTGTTTGGTGCCCACTCTTTCAGGGGCGCTATGGCTACTAAGATAGTCTCTTCAGGAGGCTCCCTGTCTGACTTACTTCTGGCGGCTGATTGGTCTTCCGAGATCACCTTTCGCCAATTTTACTTCAGACCTGAGGAACACGTGTCCATGTCAGTTTTATGATGTTTTCCTCTGCATTATTGTATATTATTAACATACTGTTGCTAGCTTTAAACTTGCATAAGATATGAGCCTCCTGTCTGATATATAATTTGAGATTTTCCTAGCTTGTGACAGAAAATATTAGTTATATTAAGACAGGAGGCGAGTATCTTCCCTCCCTTTTCCCTCCCTGTTACGCCTTTTTTGTCTATTTCAGGCTATTGAACATCCTGTGTGCGCCCTTGTAGGCGGCTGACCGATCAATTACGATGTTTGGATTATCTGCAGTCCCCGTTGGGACGAAGTTAGCCATGTTGGCCATGTTCCTGGTTGTTCCCTCCAGCATCGGAATTTCAGACCGGCCGATGGGTTTCGTACAACAGAGAAGAGATCTGGATGAAGTTCGTGGTCCAGAGCAAAGCCATTCCGCGTGAAAAAAGAGGACACTTACACCTCAGTCAGTCCCTTATATACAGACTAGGGTCTGGGAGGGGCTACTGTAGCCCAAGGACTGCTGGGAGTTGTAGTTCTAAGAATTTTTCTAGTTACACTAAATGGTTACTGTATTTTTTTCTGCTATGAGCATTATTAAAAGAAAGAAAAATGCATAAGATACTCGCCTCCTGTCTTCATATAACTAATATTTTCTGTCACAAGCTAGGAAAATCTCAAATTGACTAAGAATTTGTACACCTCCAACCTTACTTTGAAGCATTCTTACCCCTTTAACATTTTCCACATTTTGTCATGTTACAACCAAAACATAAGTGTTTTTTATTGGGCTTTTATGTTATCGCCCAACACAAAGTGGTACATAATTGTGAAGTGGATGTAAAATGTATAAATGGTTTTATTTTTTTTTACAAATAAATATCTGAAAATGGAGGTGTGTATTTGTATTCAGCCTCCTTTACTTTATTAATCCTAACTAAAATCTAGTGGAACTAATTGCCTTCAGAAGTCACCTAAATAGTAAATAGAGTCCACCTGTGTGTAATTTATTCTCAGTAAAAATACAGCTGCTCTGGGAAGACATCAGAGGTTTGTTAGAGAACCTGCATCATAAAGGCCAAGGAATGCACCAGACAGGTTAGGGATAAAGTTGTGGATACGTTTGAAGCAGGGTTAGGTTATGAAAAAATATCCTAAGCTTTGAACATTTGTTCAATCCATCATCTGAAAATGGAAAGAGTATGGCACATCTGCAAACCTACCAAGACATGGCCGTCCACTTAAACTGACAGGCCGGGAAAGGAGAGTATTAATCAGCCAAGAGGCCCATGGTAACTCTGGAGGAGCTTCAGATAGCCACAGCTCAGGTAGGAGAATCTGTCCACAGGACAACGATTAGTCTTGCACTCCACAAATATGGCCTTTATGAGTGGCAAAAAGAAAGCCATTGTTGAAAGAAAGCCATAAGAAGTTTGCAGTTTTCGAGAAGCCATGTGGGAGACGCAGAAAACAAGTGGAGGAAGGTGCTCTGGTCAGATGAAACCAAAATGGAAATTTGGCCTAAAAACAAATGGCTATGTGTGGTGGAAAACTAACACTGCACATCACCCTGAACACACCATCCTCATCGTGAAATGTGGTGGTGGCAGAATCATGTTGTGGGGATGCTTTTCTTTAGCAGGAACAGGGAAGCTGGTCAGAGTTAAAGGGAAGATGGATGGAGCAAAATACAGGGCTATCTTAGAAGAAAACCTGTTGTGCCTTGTACATACGGCCGGATTTTCAGAGAAAAAAAGTCAGACAGGCTTTTTTTTTGGAAAGTCCGGCCGTGTGTAGCCACCGTCAGACTTTTTTTTTTTTTTTTCGGAAGTTCCAAAGGACCTAGGGCACACGAGGAGGTATGTCCGATGAATCGGTCCGACAGACCGTTTTCATCGGACATATCTCCTGGGAGATTTTGGTTTGATCCGTGTACACACGATCAAACCAAAATCCCCACAGACAGACAGCACGGTGACGTGGCGGTGACGTTGACGCCGCCACGTCACCACTCCATGAAGTAAAATACTTCCACACATGCGTCGAATCCATTCGGCCCATGCGGGAGATTTTTGTCCGCTGGTTAGGCGTACTAACCAGCGGACATGTCGGACGGACGGGTTTCAGCAGACAGATTTTAAAGCATGCTTTAAAATTTGTCTGCTGGAAAAACCTGTCTGTTCGCCCGTACACACGATCGAATTTGTCTGCTGAAACGGTCCGTCGGACCGGTTTTAGCAGATAAATTCGATCGTGTGTACGCGGCCTTAGACAGAGAACCTGTTCTCTTTCTTTCTGTCGGACTTCAGACGGACTTACAAGTGACTTTTGCACAGTCAAAAGTTGGACCGTGTGTACGGGGTTTTAGAGTTTGCAAAAGACTTGAGCCTGGGGCAGAGGATTACCTTCCAGTAGGACAACAACCCTAAACATACAGCCAGAGCTACAATGGAATGGTTTAGATAAAAGCATATTCATGTGTTAGGCCGCGTACACACAATCAAATTCATCTGCTGGAAATGGTCCGACGGACCGTTTTAGCAGACAAATTCGATCGTGTGTACGGGCGGACAGACGGGTTTTTCCAGCAGACAAATTTTAAAGCATGCTTTAAAATCTGTCTGCTGGGAACCCGTTCGTCCGACATGTCTGCTGGTTAGTACACTAACCAGCAGACATATCTGACCGTACATGGGTCGAATGGATTCGACGCATGCGTGGAAGTGTTTTACTTCCTGGTGACGTGGCGGCGTCAACGTCACGTCACCGCACTGTCTGCCGGCGGGGATTTTGGTTTGATCGTTTGTACACGATCAAACCAATATACCCCAGCAGACAAATCCGATCAAAGTGGTCTGTCAGACCGATTTGATCGGATTTATTTAATGGTGTGTACGCGGCCTTAGAATGGCCCAGTCAAAGTCCAGATCTAAATCCAATTGCGTATCTCTGGAAAGACTTGAAAATTGCTTTTTACAGAAGCTCTCCATCCAGTCTGACAGAGCTTGAGCTATTTTGAAAAGAAGAATGGGCAAAAATGTCTCTAGTTGTGCAAAGCCGGTAGAGACATCCCTAAAAAGACTTGCAGCAGTAATTGCAGTGAAAGGAGGTTCTACAAAGTAGAAAGTAGGGGGGCTGAATACAAATGCCACACTTTTCACATATTTATTTGTAAAAGATTTTGAAAAACATTTATCATTTTCCCTCCACTTTACAATAATGTGCAACTTTGTGTTGGTCTATCACATAAAATCCCAATAAAATACATTTACGATTTTGGTTGTAACATGACAAAATGGGGAAAATTTCAAGGAGTGTGAATAGTTTTTGTATCTACATGTTTGTTGGGGTTCCTTCCACTGTTCTGTACAAGAAAGAATTAGACTTATTTATTAGGGAGTTTTTTTCCTCCAGTTTACGGCAGTGCAGCAAGAATTGGGAGAACAGTTATTGCATGTGCACAGTTCTGTATTGCTTAGTGGGTCTTTATGCACCTGAACCAGTCAAAACAAGATAAATATATAGGGCCAGATTCAGGTAGAGTTAGGCTGGCGGATCAATGGATCCGCCAGCCTAACTGTCACTTTAAGCCGGCGTTTTTGTTTTCTGTAACCAAAAAACAAGAAACGCCGGGTTGGAGTTCCGATGCGATCGGCGTAATTGAATTTCGCCATCGCATCATTACTTCAACTTAAAAATGGCGCCGGGGGCGTTCCCGCCGATTTACGATAAAAAAATATGTTAATGAGCGGAAATCGGCAATTCACGATCTTTTTCGGGCGCGACGCAGTGACTTTACGACGTTTCCGGAAGCGATACGCGGCGTATAGATAAAGCAGCCCCCTAGTGGAGTATCCTATGTTAGGTATAGGCGTCGTCATCGCATCGAAAAAAAAAAAAACGCGTCGTTTGCGTAAAACATTCATGAATGGGGACGTGACGTCATTGACGTTCACTGACAGAACTTGGAGCATGCGCACTGGGATGCATTGACCCTCGACGCATGCACAGTACGGTCGCCGCGGGATCGCGCATAGTTAGAATACTACACGCCCCGTACCCGCCCAATTTGAATTCCGCTGGCTCATTTGCGATGCGCTGCCGCAACTTTAGGAGCAAGTGCTTCCTGAATAACAGCACTTGCTCCTAAAATTTCTGCAGCGTAACGCAAATGAGATGCGTTACTCCAGAGCAAAGATGCTCTGATCTACCTGAATCTGGCCCATAGGCTTCTGTTGCTGACCGGTATTCCAAATGTTGGTGGCCTGGCAGCATTGCTGATCCTCCGAATACAGTACTTTGAGTCACTGGCTTAGATCATGTTTGTTCATATTCAATGGCTCATAAATTGATTGTGCCATTGTTATCACAAGGAATTTAAATGTTTCAGTCCTATCATTTTGCAATTTAAAGTATAAATTAAGGCAACACTTTTTGTTTTTGATAGAGAGGGAGAGGAATAAGACCACTTCTCAAATTTGTATTGCTGTCTGTTTCTCCATTTTTTTTCACCCTCTCTATTTGTCCTGTTAACTATTATCACCAAGGGTGAAAGAAATGCCCACATTTTTAATTATCACCAGAAAAGTAATATAGGGAAAATCTTCCAACGGGGACACTAGTTGTAGTCACTTTGGAGGGATTTCCTCTCACTCCTTGTTTTGTGTATGGAAGTGAAGTGGCAAATATAAAAATAAAATAAAAAAACTGCCTGGGATTTTATTCCGATTTTAATAATAATAATAATGTTTACACTTATATAGCGCCAATTGCAGCGAAGCCGCTGCGTCTAAGCGCTTATAATGGTTGTCATTATTACCCAACTCAATGGTACTCATTTTACTCTATCCCAAATGAAAGTTTTGCCTTTAGTGTTACTTTATTGTATCACAAATATCCACTAGATGTCACCCTAGGGCAAAAAAAGAAAGTTACAGTTATATATACTAATTTGCTTGTAGAGCACATATTGTACAGACATCTTCAGTAGATATACTGTATATTATATAAAAATATATGTAAATTATTTACAATACAACCCATAACCCCCCACACATAGGGGACACACCTGTAATTTTCAATCATTCTAAGTTTAAAAAAATAAATAAAATCTGAACTTTTTGATCCATAATAGAGGCCTTGTGTGCTTGTTATACATTGTGCAATATAAAAAGATTCTTAAAACGTTGAAACACGCTGAATAAAGTAAAACCACATTTTTTTTGTGAGAACTGTATATGTTGTATGATTCCTTTTAAAAATGATTAAAAATAGATACAAATCAATCATATAATGTGCCTAATGTTTTAGTTTCACTTTTAAACTCGTTTTAAGTTTCTGTGAAGTAAAGAGACACACAGAACAAAAACAAACAAATACAGGGCAATGATTGGTTCTGAAAAGTTTTAGACACATAGTAATCACACCTCTTTGATCATGGACCACAGTGAAAAGCTAGCATGAGTTTTTTTTATAAGGAGCCAGACAAGCAGGAAGTGTGGAGATCAGAGAAGTATTACAGCTACTTCAAAGCAAAAACGAACAATGAGGACATGAAACCAGGACTGCAGTAAGGTAAAGGAAGCTATTTAGCTAAAAAAAAAAATTCCTTTAGTGATCCTTTAACTTTATTTCAGATTTGTTAAAGGGGTGGTTCACCCAAAAACCTTTTTTTAACATTAGATTGAGGCTCGTTATGTCAAGGGGAATCGGGTGTGTTTTTTTACAATCCAAGCAGTACTTACCGTTTTAGAGATGCATCTCCTCCGTCGCTTCCGGGTATGATCGTCTGGTCTGGGCGTTCCTATTTGATTGACAGGCTTCCGACGGTCGCATACATCGCGTCACGATTAGCCGAAAAAGAAGCCGAACGCCGGCGTGGCTCTATACGGCGCATGCGCACCGTCGTTCGGCTACTTTCGGAAAATCGTAACGCGTGGGAAGCCTGTCGGAAGCCTGTCGGAAGCCTGTCAATCAAATAGGAACGCCCAGTCCCGAAGACCATACCCGGAAGCGACGGAGAAGATGCATCTCTAAAACGGTAAGTACTGCTTCGATTGTAAAAAAAAACCACCCGATTCCCCTTGACAAAACGAGCCTCAATCTAATGTTAAAAAAAAGTTTTTTGGGTGAACCACCACTTTAAGCATTGCCATCATTTGTTTGATGAGTGGAAATATCTGTCTTCATCATTATCACTACTCAATTAGTCTTGTGTTTTAGAAACTACACCCATCTCAACAAACTTAAAAGTACTGTATCTTTTATTCTGTGTGTATTTATTAGTTATAGGGAACAGTTAATTGCATATGTATTGATTAAATGTGTTGTACTAGGTACTGCAAATCTAACCCAGATATATATATGTATACACTTATGTATTTCACCAGAGATGAGTTTCTGTTGCAAGAGATGTCTGTAATTTGGCTTTAAGCTCAGTTGGAAACCTGTGAAAAAAAAAAAAAAAAAAAAACACATGTAAAACATGCATAGCATACTAGCTCATTATGAAATACTTACTTTAGAACGAAGCCTCGCAGCTTGCCCGGTCACCGCTGAGGGGGCTGACATGTTCCTCCAGCCTTTCTTCCAGGTTCGCGGGCTCTTGCGCTGTGAGTGGTCGGAGCTGCATGAAGTTTCAGCACAATACGCCGAACCTTCAGAGTGCATGCGCTGACATCAAGGCTGCATACCTCCTAAAATATTGCACGTTTAAGAGATATTCATTTTACCTACAGGTAAGCTTTATTATAGGCTTACCTGTAGGTAAAAATCACAAAGCAGGGTATTCAAGCCATCAGGGGCGGACTGACAACTCATGAGGCCCCCAGGCAGTAGGAGATTATGGGGCCCCCAGGCAATAGATTATGGGGCCACACAGTATACACACACACATACAGTATACATACACAGTATACACACACACAGTATACATACACACAATACACATACACACACTAAAAAGGTACTGGAGAGGCGGGGCAGTTATAACCTTGGGATTTTTTTTAAAACACAGATTTTTATATATTGTCCCTGGTTTTGCTAAGGCTGGCAAACCTGATGGGGCCCCATAGTGGTATGGGGCCCTCGGGCAGTGCCCCGAATAGTCAGTCCGCCCCTGCAAGCCATACATTATACTGTCAATTTATTTTATTAAATTTCCATTAGATTTGCCTTCAACTATTTAGTGGAAGGGCCTGCATGATTGCATACAAATTAAAAGTGTTTAGGCTCAACCTTCTAATATATGGTTTTTGAAATCTAAAGGATTTCTTTTGTACAAGAAAATTGTATAATGTATGGCCAGCCATAAACCCCAGCACTGGACTGTGCCTTGGTGTCCTCACGTCCAGTGAAGAGCTATGATCCTTGCTTTAGTCTTCATAACGTCACAGGACCTTAGACCATTGGAATTTAGAAAAAAAGGGGTTGTAGGGAGCGGTCTATCAGTATGGAGGAGACTGTGGAAGCAAAGGATTAGGTACCGTATTTATCGGCATATAACGCACACTTTTTTCCCCTTAAAAACGGGAAAATTGCGGGTGCGCGTTATACGCCGATCCCCTGTCTTTGAGCGTCGCCACCGACATATACCGAGCGCAAAAAAGAAAATATGGGGAGGGTAACAAACCCTGGGACTTTGAAGGTGTCACAATGAAAAATAGATCCAAACAGATATAATAAATAAACAACAATTTATTGATTCACATACAAAATAGATAAAAAGGAGATTCAAACAATTATGATTAAATCCCTGGAGACATATATGGCTTCAGTAAAGAGCAACAGCAAAACCTGTATAGTGGATGCCCAAATGTTTCACTGAATAGAGCTTCATCAGGAGCTTATACAGGATATACTAGAAAATATAAAAATAATCCATAAGGAGTTGAGCATTTTTAAATAGTGCTTAATTACAAATTCAATTGGAAAATGGCATAATTCTCAGAAATAATATGATGTAATAGTCGTTGGAAAAAACAAAATAAGGGGAAGGGGGGAGGGAAAAACAACAAGGTTTGTGATAACAATAACTGATACGTATACAAAGACAAAAACAGATGTAAATACATCAAGTAATTGGCATTGAGCAACCTAACTTACCTATCTGGGCCACACACAATCCAAATACATTGCATGGAAAAATTATATTTGAAGTGTATAGGAAGATACAGAAAAAATTCCAGAAGGTTGCCAACGTCTGCCCACGAACTGACCCCTGTGATCCCGGTCCGTCCAAATAACAAAATCACCGGCTACAGTAAATCAAAACGAAATTAATAAATCGAGGGAATCGAAAATTGGCTATAGCTGAGAAGCAAGCAGACCAATGCAGATTCTAATAAGGGACAAAATCCGTATTTGGCCAACTAGAGGCTAGATATTGAAAGGAAGTACCTGATCCTTTAAACGAGGAGCATAGGGTCAATGTTGATCTGGCTGCAGTAATATAGAGCGCTTCAAAAATTGGTAGTCCCCACCGCCACCAGGTTATGAACAGCAAGTAATGCAGTCATCTTTTTGAATAGCTGTTTGAAAAAAACAGCAAACAGTCACTATAGATAATTAAATTTAGTAGTAGTGAAAATGATTGGGGTTCAAAATACAGTCTAACACACAGGGAAGGCTACACATGGATGCCAAAGATACACTAACCAAGATTTTTAAAATTAAGTCCATACCTGGGAGTGGAAGCTTGTGTCCATATGCGTAAAAGTCCGGCTGTGAACCACAGACATATCAATACAGGGGGCGAGCAGCCCAGTCAGGGATAGCAGCCATCACTGCGCTTTTAAATACCCCCACGAGCGGCGTCTGACGTCACCGCCAGAGGTGGGCTGATCGCAGATGTCCAAGGAGACATCTCCAATTGGTTGCCCAGGACGCCGAGTGGCTGCATGTGCGCAATAGGCAGCCGCCCCCCTGAAGAGGCGTGCCAGACGACCGCGCATGCGTAGAGAGCGGCACGGGCGTCACTAGTGACGCCGATGTCTCGGACGCCATCTTAAAAGCTGGAAAAACACCCAGAAAGATGGCTGGGGAGCATGGCCAAGTAAGCTGGCCACCTAACAGGATGGAAAATGGGCAAAAACCGTCAGAGTGTAAAAGGGCATCTGTATAGGGATCACCCAGGAGGACATGATTGACCACTCATCCTTCCACTCTGGGTTCGCCCCTAGTGCCCACGTAGCCGGTGTAGTTAAGGGGGGGGAACGGAAAACAACCAGGGGCCTGGGAAGAGGCAAGAAAAGACAGTGGTAGATATGCAATACCAATATAATTAGGCTATCAGGCAGTCAAAATCAGATATCTTCAAATACATAGGGTAAAGAGTATGGACTCTTCTAAAAAGGTACACATGACCTAATATTAAATGTATTGCTAATAAAGCATATAGGATTGAGTAGCCCAGAGGTTTGGTCGGGAAGCCCAGCAATGCATCCAGGTTATACAATATTTTAGCTGAATTAAAATAAACATCAAAGCATTTCATTTATACCCCGATCTCCACATAGTCAAAATGGAAGAAAAGAGGAAAAACTTGAAAAAAGAAAAAGAAAAGAAAAAAGTTAAAGAAATGGTTTAAAACTGAAACCATCATTTAACCCCAGAGATTTAAGGGCGGATAGCCGATGGATCCATTTAGCTTCTTTTTGGAGAAGCTGTTTGTCGTAATTACCCCCCCCCCCCCCTACCCGATCCCCTGGGGGGATATGTTCTAATGCAAAAAAATGCATCCGAAAACTATCAATATTGTGGAATAGACCAATGTGTTGGCTAATTGGGGTTTCCATCTTTTTTTTTCAGAATTAAGGATACGTGATCCCGGATACGATGAAAGAAGGGTCTCTTTGTTTTCCCAATGTAGAAGGCATTGCAGGTGTACTGCATAACGTAGACAATGCCTACTAATTGGCAATTGGCTGAAAAGTGAGGTTTGTGTATATGTCCATCTGGGAGCAGGATGGTAGCTGCTGAGTGGACATATCTGCAATAGGGACAGTTGTGGCATGGTCTGGTACCCATCAATCCTGTCGGAATGGACTTCCGAGAGGAGTGATGGCTGTGGACCAGATTGTCCCGAAGGGACCGTGATCTACTGAAGGTAATTTGGGGGTGTGTGTTCAAGAGTTTAGACACCGCCTCATCCCCCATCAACAGGTACCAGTGTTTTTGGAGAATCTCCCGTATCTGTCGGTGGTGGCCAGAGAAACGGGTAATGCCCCTGGTTCCTGGGTTGGATTTTTCAGGTTTAGGATCATGGAGAAGTGAGCGTCTGCTTTTAAGTTTGGCTCTGGCAAATGCCTTCTTGAGGCACTTATTGCTATAACCCCTTTCTTGGAAACGCCTCTGTAGTGATTGGGCTCCCCGTATGAAGTCAGACTCAGAACTACAGTTTCGTCTGAGCCTGAGGTATGGTCCATATGGGATGCTGGATACTAGGGGTCCAGGATGGGAAATAGAGGCGTGTAAAAGGGCATTCCCTGCTGAAGGATTCCGGAATAGTGAGGTACCAATGGTTACATCCTTCAGGATTTGGATCTCCAAATCCAGAAAAGTAAGCTTGACTTGGCTTGTCTCAAATGTGAATTTTAAATTAAACTCATTAATTTTCAGACTGTCAATAAATGCCACCAGGTCCTCTTGTGAGCCCGTCCAAACAAAAAAAAATGTCATCAAGGTGTAACTGAATAGCATCTTGGTGAAAAAGGTCGCGCTCCCACCCCCCCAGGTACAGGTTTGCGTAGAAGGGGCGCACTTGGTCCGCATAGCAACACCCTGAACCTGGAGGAAGTGGGAGCCACCAAATAAAAAGATATTGTTGGTCAAAATAAAATTCAGCAGGTCTAGGATAAACTGGTTGTACTGGGGTGAGGCCTCGCTGCTCTTCGAGATGAAGCCCTCCACAACCCACACCCCCAGTGTGTGGGGGATGGAGTTGTAAAGGGCCTCAACATCAAGAGAGACAAGCCAAGAACCAGGAGGTACATTAATACCATCCAAGGTCCTCAGAAGGTCCCCAGTATCCTGCAGGTAGGACACCAGGCCCTCTACATGTGGCCTCAGATACTCGTCCACCATTTCACTGTTTTTTTCAGTCAATGATTCATTTCCTGAAACTATCGGCCGTCCAGGTGGTTGATGAGCATTTTTATGAATTTTTGGAAGCGCATACAATGTCGGTGTGTGTGGAAAGGGAACATTGATAAACTTGCAGGTCTGTTTGGTAATTAGGCCCTTGTGGTATGCTGCACCAATTAGTTTTTGATAAAGAGAGGTGGTTAGTTTGAGGTGACTAGCTGAGACCTTGCGATACCATTCTTTGTTGTTGAGTATCGCATGTACCATTAGTTCATATTGGGAACTGTCCATCACCACTAGATTACCGCCTTTGTCTAAAGGCTTGATTACAATATTGGGATTTTGTTGTAGGGTAACTAAGGCTGATTTCTGGGCAGACGTTAAATTCATTTGGGATGGATTCTGCCATTTAGTTTGTTCGGTGACCTTAATTGGTAAAGGCTCACTCACCCCTGCAGGGTTAGGGAACATCTTAAATTTTGGCTTATGATGGATTTTATAGGAGAAGGGTTGGATTTGGGACCGAAAGAGGAGGAAGGTTCACATGCATCCTCAATTTTGTCTGCCTCAGACAGATCGACTTCATCTATATGTCCCTCTTCCCACAATTCCATAAGTTCCTCAATGGCCCTAATATCCTCTAATATCCTCTATGGTCATTTGATCCCACAGAGGATTGTCAAAATTGGTGGAGTTAATTGCAGGCTTAGGTTTATCGAACATAATTTTTAGCATCAGTTTCAAAACGCCACCGCCGACATATACCGAGCGCAGTACACTCGGGTACACTCGGCTAGGCTTGGCCACTCTCGGCTCCGCTCGCGGTCACGCCCTGCGAGAGGAGCAGAGAGTGGCCGAGCCTAGCCGAGTGTACCCGAGTGTACTGCGCTCGGTATATGTCGGTGGCGGTGCTTGGAGACAGCCCGGAGACAGCGCGGGTGCCTGCTATACGCCGATGTGCGCTATACCCAGATAAATACGGTAAGTAAAATTGTTTTGCCTAGCTCCCCAGAAATAAATGAGCAAGTCATCCTTGCAGTGAAGGCACAACCCTGCAGGGGAGGACCTTTTACTTTTTCAGAGTTCAAGGGAAGGCTTGGTTCAAACTGCTGCGCTGTGATATGTTGCAAATTTGTTCCGTATTTTTGTCCTGTGTGAGGTGCGAATTTACTGAAAATTCCAGGAGTTTGACACAGCTGTAATTGATGTTCTAGCCCAGTGTTTCCCAACTCCAGTCCTCAAGGCACACCAACAGGTCATGTTTTCAGGATTTCCATATTTTGCACATGTGATTCGATCAGTTTCACTGCCTTAGTAATTACCACAGCTGTTTCAATTGAGGGAAATCCTGAAAACATGACCTGTTGGTGTGCCTTGAGGACTGGAGTTGGGAAACACTGTTCTAGCCAATGAAATCATGTTAATGTCTAATGTAAAAAAATAAAAAATAGTGTTAACTTCCTGTTTTTTGTGGAGAGTAGTGTGGTGGAATTTGCACATACCTGAACCAACAATGCGATTCCAGAATGATTTACATTGATGTCTATGTAGACTAAATTTGTAAATGCAACGCTGTAAACTTGCACAAGACCCTTTTTATTATCACATTAGTAGAGGAAATCGCAACGTATAGATGTGAAGGACCGTCATTGAAAACAATTACTTTTTGGATGACATGCAAATCTAGTTTTTTTTTAACGCATCGCATTCACTATCAACTTGCACCAGTGTGAACCAGGCCTAAAGTGTAACTATAATTTTGAAGATTTTCTTTGTGTCACATAAAAAAATCATGCAGAATTGAATTCATGAACAGCATAAAATGTATACTTTTTACCTACAGTAACACTACCTTTTTTTAATTTAAATTAAAAATATTTTAAAACTTTTGTTCAACTTTTTTTCATATATTGCAAATAAAAGAAAATTTTTCTTTCAAGACAATGGGCCAGATTCACAGAGCCATTACGCCTGTCTAACTGGTGTTAGACTGGAGTAATTTCAAATTACGCGCGTTTTCTAGCTAGTCGGAAACCTCAAACCATGAATAGACGGCTGCGGGCTTCAATTAGACTGGATTACGTGTTCGTACGCCTTCGGATCTACGCTGCAATAAATTTGCGGCCACTGGGTGGACTTCCCGTCGTTTTCCGCGTCTGGGTATGCAAATTAGCTTTTGCCGGCGATCCCCGAAATTACGATCTTCATTCGCAATCTCTTACGGCACCTTTAGTCATCTTTTTTTTGCGTAACACTATACCAGCTTTTTGCTGCTCTAATATTAGACAGCCCATGTTAAGTATGGCCGTCGTTCCCACGTCGAATTTCTACGTTTTCCGACGTCTTTTATTTTTTTTGACGTAAGTCGTTCCGGGAATAGGAATGTTCGTAAACGATGCTACTCAAACAACGAATGACGTAACGACGTGATTTTGCGCAATGCACGGCGGGAAATTTCTGAACGGAGCATGCGCAGTTCGATCGCCGCAGGGACACGCTTAATTAGAGAAATAGACTACGCCGCCGTAGCGTACGGGCAAAAATCTACCAGAATTCGGTGTAGAGCCTGGTAAAATACGGTAGTGTCGAGTATTTCGATTACGCAGCGCAATATTAAGTGTATGTGAATCTGGCCCAATATTTCTAAAAGAAAGCTTTTTGTACTGAAAAAAGGTATATGTTACTTAAAGCAGTTCTATGGTCATAGCATACACTTTCATTTTATAACATCAATATTTTAATAACGATACAAGCAATAGTTATTATTGACAATCCAATATAAGCTTACTTAAAAAACATCCTTTCATGTTCTGTCTGCTGGCCATCTCTTTCCACAACTTCCTGGATTCCTTGCATGCTTTGCAGCTTCTCATCTGCTGATTATTTTTATTTTTGAATGACTACATACATATCTCCCAATAGTCCCGGATTGTCCGGGCACCTTCATTCCGGGACAATATAGTGTCCTGGAATTGCCTCCTAGGCCGATCTAATGCCCCCTAAAATAGCCCTTGCATTACTGGCTGGCGGAAAACCCCTTTTACTTTATTTTCTGGCCCCTGGCTCACTGCCCAAACTGGTTGCTAGCCATGGCCCGCCTCGAGTCTAGCAACCAGTGACATCACTAGGAGGAGAGAGGCAGAGACCCAGCATTCACAGCTGAGTGCACTTTTGAGCCGGGGGCGGAGTCGGAAGGAAGAGCTGGCGGTCCTAGGTACAGAGATGACTTTCAGCGGCTGTAGGAGAAAGATCGGTTCTCCTATATGCTTCCCCCACCGGCCCTCCTATCCAGCTTGGTGCTAGGGTGACCACGTGTCCCGGATTGCCTGTGACAGTCCTGAATTCTGCAGGTCTGTCCCGGGCACCTTCACTCCGGGACAATACAGTGTCCTGGAATGAAACTGACACAGGTCCCAGCATGAACCCCTCAGAGCTTAAGATGTGACACCCCCCCCAAACTAGTGAAGAACTACAGGTCCCAGCATATGTAACAGAGTGGCCCGTGACACCCAGAGACTTTTGAAGGATGGGGGGTACTCCTGTGCCAGCTTCACCAATGACTCTTGGGTCTAGGGTCACCCTATGTCCGATAGGGGCATAGGGTGACTGAGAAATTATATCTCAGATTACATAAGATGGGACATTACTGATAATTCATGTATTGCAGGATATCTTGAGATATTACAAGTTGTTCCTTATGAACAGGTCAATAGTCTATTGACGTGTTAATTAAGTCTGCTCCTAGATATTTCATTGTGTGATGCTAATGACACTGTTTTGTGTGAAAATACTATTGATGATAAGATGTGGAATGTGATTGAGCACCCTCTAACGATCAGACGCCTCTTTCAGGTGTATTGGATTAGCATGTCAATTACGTCTACAAAAGGAATGTGCATTATGCAGGTGAATAGCTTATTGTCAGAGACGGGACGTCTGGGGAATGACTAATATTTAACTCACCTGAATGTCATTGTCTAAGAGAGTGTGTGTGTATTAAGTTCCTTGTGTGGGTGGAGTTGATTCATTGTTCACTTGGGGTCTAAAACTGTATATAACCAGCTGAGTGTACCATTAAAAGTATTCATACATTTTGAAACCAGAGACCAGAGTGTGTGAGTCTCGGTTGTTCTGGGAAATGGAATGGATCGTGTCTTCTGGTTTGTCGGAGTGTCGGATAAGCTGTCTTGGGTTGGTGGAAAATCATAAACGGTGGTGACCGTTACAGCATAGATCTGTGGAATCTATGGGGTCACACCCTTAGATCTCACAGGTTAATGCTGGGAGTTTCAAAATTGGGGGGGGGGGGTTCACATCTTTAGATATCATCGGTTCATGCTGGGATTGGTAGACCTTTACTTGGGGGGGGTGACCTCCCAAAAGTTAAGGACTACAGGTCCCAGCATGAACCCCCCCTCCCCAGAGCTGAAGATGTGAGACCACCTGCCCCCCAAATAGTGAAGAACTAAAGGTCCCAGCATGAACCTGTGAAATCTATGGGATCACACACTTAGATCTCAGGGGTTTCATGCTGGGTGTTGTAGTCTTTCAAATTGGGGGGGGGTCACATCTTTAGATATTAGGAGTTCATGCTGGGACTTGTAGTCCTTCACTTGTGGGGAGAATGTGACCCCCAAAAGAAAAGGACTACAGGTCCCACCATGAACCCCTCAGAGCTGAAGATGTGAACTACAGTTCTCAGGATGTGGAAACTATGGGGGGGGGGTGTCACAATTTTTTTCTATAAAAAGTTATCTTTTAGGAAGTGGGGGTGTCCCTGAATGGCAGTTTGGAAATGTGATCACCCTACTTGGCGCTAGCTGCATCCACACTGTAGAGGCAAACAGTCATCCGTACCTAGGACCGCCAGCTCTGCCCCAACTCTGCCCTCGACTCTGGGTCTTGCTTGAAGGCTGTTCCTGCCCTGGAAAGGTAGTAGAAATGCTCCCTGCAGGGCGGTGCATTGAAAACGCTCATGGTCACCCTGCTTCCTGCCACACTGGCCTCTTCCAGTCATGCTGTCCCCCCATACTGCCCTCCACTTTGGCTGCCCCCCTCCCATCTTACTGCCCTCCACTACCACCCCTCCTATCATACTGCCTTTCGCTACCACCCCTCCCATCATTATGCCCTCCGCTAGACCCCACCTATCATACTGCCCTCTGCTACCATCCTTTCCATCATACTGCCCTCCTCAACCACCCCTTCCATACTGTAATTTTGCCCTCCGCTACCTACCCTCCTATCATACTGTCCTCCGCTACTACCCCTCCCATCATTCTACTGGCTGCTACCACCACTCCCATCATACTGCCTTCCACTACCCCCCTTCCATCATACTGCCCTCCACTACCACCCTTCCTATCATACTGCCCTCCACTACCACCCTTCCCATCATACTTCCTTCACTACCACCCCTCACATCATACTGCCGTCTACTACCACCCCTCCCATCATACTGCCCTCCACTACCACCCCCTCCTATCATACCGCCCCCCCATCATACTGCCCTCCACTGCCCACCTCCCATCTTAGCTTATCCCAGAACGCTGCACTCTGTACATAGCTCATCCCAGAGCCCTGCACTCTGTACGTAATGCACTCCAAAACCCTACATTCTTGTATCCTTTTTTTAAATGAATGTGTTGGGGTTTGTATGTATCCTTGAGACTCTTGCTTGTGGAACAATAATAAAAACATATTTTATAGGTACAAGGAAGCCCAAGTTTATTTAATGATGCCTCTTAAGCTCCTCCCACTGTCAGAAGTTTGACCATGCCCAAATTTGCAGCGGTGCACTATGCAAGGTTACTTCTTTCCTCAAGTGTCCCTCATTCTGAAGTTCAAAAGTTGGGAGGTATGTATATATCCCATGGTACCTTGCTGCCTGCATGCTGTTATTCCTGTACTGACCCCGCTGTCACAGTCCGTGCCAAGCAGATGGCGAGGCGTGGTCATGGCCCATGTGGCTCTGGGTGGTATTGAAGCTGGGACCTCTCTGTTGCTGCTTCGGTTCTTTACTTCTGAGCCACTCCTCAGTTTGGTATTCTGCTTGCTTTCCAGCTAAGGTGGTTCTGAATGAGGTGCTGATCACCTTTCTCTGGAAGGCCCCTTTCACATGAGCGGACGAACGGTCCGCTAATTACAAGTCCGTTTACAGACTTGTAATGTCTCCCTATGGGAGCGGATCCGTTAGCGGATGATGCATCCGCTAACGTCCGCCTACGATCCGCGTCCGTCTGGATCCGTTTTGCGGACGGAAGAAAACCCTATTTTTCTTCCGTCCGGTGGATCGGATCGCATGCAAACGGTCCGTTTCCATCCGATTCCCCATAGGGGATAGCGGAGGAGAAACAGGGCGGTCCCTGCACAGTGTGCGGGGTCCGCCCTGTCCGCCGACAGCTGAGTGGGACCCCCCGCTGAGCCGACGGACACACACGGAGAGGACCGAAAAACGGACCGCTCCGTGTGAAAGAGGCCGAAATCCTTGCAATCTGCACCTGTCTCTCCTGGTCCAGCAGAGGCAGGTTACCCAATCAACTAGGGTATAAAACACTGCCTCACTCTGAAGGATTTGTCAGTTCATTGTCCTGTCATTGCCAAAGGTGCCTGTGCTTTGTTTCAGCTACAAGACTGACTCCGGCTTCTGACCCTGGCTATGTTTATCCTGAATTCTGGAATCCCTGAACACGGCTTAACTTTGACCATCCTTTGGCAAGCCCCTGTGCACAGACTCGCAGCTCAGGTAGCTTCTTACTTTGTTACCGTGTGCTGTGTGTATTTGTAAGAGTGAGCATACCGCCTCTTTCACACGGACGGATAGAATGGTGCTTTTAGGTGCGGATTTTCTAGTTTTCTACTGCAGCTGAAAGCACACAATGCTTTACTATGGCCCCATTCACACACTGCGCTTAGCTGCAGTTTCATTACATGCGGTTTGGTGCAGATAGAAAAAATAGATTTGACTGCGTCCAGGAATGATTTCGCGCAGCTATCTGCACATAACTGCAGGTAAACGCAGTGCACTGTGTCAGCTGCGGATAGCAGCGTGAACAAAAGAAAAAACAACAGGAAGCACATCAAAATAAAAACCGTTGCTATGGGGATGACAATAATGGCCAAACGCAGCTAAACGTAGCTGCATGTAAACACAGCTAATCGCAGTGTACAAATGCAGCCGATCGCTGTGCCTGGAGTCTTGAATTTCAAAAGAAAAAAACATGCTTTTAACTGCGGCATGCTTTTAAACATGCTTTTAACCCGTGTGAAAGGCGCCTACAACTCTGCAATATGGACTCCAGCCAAGGTAAGCCCTTACACCCGCCTCTTAAAACTCCTCCTCTTAGCACCTCTGTATTTCAGAAAGCAGGCACTGTGAAATAATAATTAATATATGTCACAGGAGTGAATATGTGGGGATCTTCACAAAATAAGATGACAAACTTCAAGGCCATACTAGGAGTATGCTAAAAAATAAATAAATAATTAATACATTTTACATATTGAACATAGAAAAGCTCTAATCCAGGACAAAGTTATCACCCGTAGCAGAAATGTAAAAATTACAGTTAAAGAATATCCTACCAAAGATGAAACTCCTATTGCAGGGGGTCCCACATGGAATAGAAATATATTTTGATTATGTTTATAAAAAAAAATTATATACAGTATGTGTGTGTGTGAATATATATATATAAAATTGTAATGTTGGGGGTTATTAGCTCTTGCGGTATATGTGTTTTTTCCAGTGATTCACACCAGCCAGGAACTATATTTAAGGGCGTGGTAGCCCATTTTTATTAAAAAGGCAAAAAAGGGGTTTTTCTCCATCAAATACACAACAGAAAATGCTAGCCCACCTGGCTCTCTGTAGCAGTACCTCTGCTCTTTATCCTGGTCATCCAGACCAGCAGACTCCTCAACATAGACTGCTTCCCTTCAGTGTCTACAGCTCTGCCTCTTGCAGTTACCAACGTTCTGGCTGCCTCTTGCAGTCACTGACGTTCTGGCTGTGTCCTACAGCCTCTCTGACTTCTGGAGACCTGCTGTCTCCAACTGGGAGCCATGAGGTCTTCCCACACACTCATTATAAAGGGCTGTGCTTACCTGAGCACACATCCTGTTGGTCATCCACAAAATATGGATACAGGGTTGGAGATCCTGTCCCACCCAAGACACAATGGAATCTCCACACTACAGAGCCCCATGATGAAATACCAAAACCTGGAGACAGCTTCAAAAGAAGTCTTCTCCAGTCCACAGCTATGCTCTGTAGTCTTGCACCTCTGAAGTATGCATACCCTGTGTCCATTTTACAGTGACAGTAGCTCCTATATTTATATATATATATATATATATATATATATATATATATATATTACTCTTTCTTGTGGAGTCCCAGGGTGGAATTGTACGAAAAGCATTGAGTAAATCTAGTAAGCAGGGAATACGATTTCTGGGATCATTCCGATCACCTACAGTGGAACACCTCCAGGTCTGCATATTATAAAGCCTCGTACACACGATCGGATTTTCCACAGTCAAAACGTCAGACTTTTGTTCCGAAGGGCGTGTGCCTGGATTTTGTCTTATACAGACGGCACACAATTGTTGATCTGGCCTTTATGGAAGAGTGGCAAGAAGAAAGCCATTTCTTAAAGATATCCATAAAAAGTGTCATTTAAAGTTTGTCACAAGCCACCTGGGAGACACACCAAACATGTGGAAGAAGGTGCTCTGGTCAGATGAAACCAAAATAAAACTTTTTGGCAACAATGCAAAACATTATGTTTGGCGTAAGAGCAACGCAGCTCATCACCCTGAACACACCATCCCCACTGTGAAACATGGTGGTGGCAACATCATGGTTTGGGCCTGCTTTTCTTCAGCAGGGACAGGGAAGATGGTTAAAATTGATGGGAAGATGGATGGAGCCAAATACAGGACCATTCTGGAAGAAAACCTGATGGAGTCTGCAAGAGACCTGAGACTGGGACGGAGATTTGTCTTCCAACAAGACAATGATCCAAAACATAAAGCAAAATCTACAATGTAATGGTTCACAAATAAACATATCCAGGTGTTAGAATGGCCAAATCAAAGTCCAAACCTGAATCCAACTGAGAATCTGTGGAAAGAACTGAAAACTGCTGTTCACAAACGCTCTCCATCCAACCTCACTAAGCTTGAGCTGTTTTGCAAGGAGGAATGGGCAAAAATTTCAGTCTCTCGATGTGCAAAACTGATAGAGACATACCCCAAGCGACTTACAGCTGTAATCGCAGCAAAAAGTGGCGCTACAAAGGGAGCTGAATAATTTTGCACGCCCAATTTTTCAGTTTTTTATTTGTTAAAGTTTGAAATATCCATTAAATTTCGTTCAACTTCATTAATTGTGTCCCACTTGTTGATTCTTCTTAGTACGCTAACCAGCAGACATGTCTTCTCGCACACGCGCCGAATGGTTTCGACGCATGCGCGGAAGTGTTTTACTTTCTGGTGCGGTGACGTGGCGGCGTCAACGTCACCGCCACGTCTGGCGGCGGGGATTTTGGTTTGATCGTGTGTACACGATCAAACCAATATGTCCCAAGCAGACAGATTTGTTCAAATCGGTCGGCCCGACCGATTTGAACAAATCTGTCTGCTTGTGTGTATGGGGCCTTAAAACCACTTTCACCTACAAGCCTAGATTAAAGGGGTTGTAAAGGTTCGTTTTTTTATTTTCTAAATAGATTCCTTTAACCACTTAAGGACCTGCCGCATGACGATATACGTTGACAGAATGGCACGGCTGGGCACAAGGGCGTACATGTACGTCACCTTTAAGAACCTAGCCGTGGGTCCCGGTCCAAAGCTACGTGACTGCGCCCGCGGGACCCGCACGTCATTTTTTCGCTACGTAAAGTTAAACCAGCTATTAGCTGGTCTAACGTTACGCGGCTCATGTTAAGTATGGCCGTCGTTCTCGCGTCGACTTTCAATTTTTTTTTATTTTTTGCGTAAGTCGTCCGGAAACGACGCCACTCAAAAAAAAAATGACGTAACGACGTGATTTCGCGCAATGCACGCCGGGAAATTTCTAAACGGAGCATGCGTAGTTCGATCGCCGCGGGGACGCGCTTAATTTAAATGCCTCACGCCCCCTATTCGCGTAGTTTGATTCCGCCGGGAGAAATACACTACGCCGCCGTACCTTACGGGCCAAAATCTCTCTGAATTCCTCCTAGAGCCAGGTAAAGTACGGCGGCGTAGAGTATCTCTGATACTCTGCGGGAATCTAATTCTTTCTGAATCTGGCCCTATAACTTTTGCGCATACCAATCAATAAACGGTTATTGCGGAAAAAAAAAATATGTAGAAGAATACGTATCGGCCTAAACTGAGGAAAAAAAAATGTTTAAATATATTTTTGGGGGATATTTATTATAGCAAAAAGTAAAAAATATTGATATATATATATATATATATATTATTTTCAAAATTGTCTCTATTTTTGTTTATAGCGCAAAAAATTAAAACCGCAGAGGTGATC
Source organism: Rana kukunoris (assembly GCA_029574335.1). Lineage (NCBI taxonomy): Eukaryota > Metazoa > Chordata > Amphibia > Anura > Ranidae > Rana > Rana kukunoris. Next base: position 433,396,185 of record CM056050.1, read on the forward strand.
AAATACCACCAAAAGAAAGCTCTATTTGTGGGAAAAAAAGGACGTTAATTTTGTTTGGGAGCCCAGTCGCACGACGTGCAATTGTCAGTTAAAGCAACACAGTGCTGAATCGCAAGAAGGGGCCAGGTCCTTAACCTGCATAATGGTCTAGGTCTAGTGCATTGTTGGTCCACTTCTAATGGCCAGATTCAGAAAGTGTTACGACGGCGTATCAGTAGATACGTGACCAGGGCCGCCATCAGGAATTTTGGGGCCCCTTACACAGCTTCAGGCATGGGCCCCCTGGAGCAGAGAACCGGGGGGGGGGGGGGTGCTGCCGCATAAAATTGAGAAGCGGGGGGGGGCTGCTGGCGCGAATTGAGAAGCGGGGGCCCTTTACAAAATAAAAAGGGGGGTAGCCATCCGGGCCCTGGGGACCTCTGTGCCTTTAATAAAAAGAAAAAAAGAGAGGAAAAAATATATATATATATTTTTAAAAAAGGGTGGTTGCCAACTGGGGCACCGGGGACCTTATTTTTTTTTTTATAAAAGGAAATTACAAAAAAAGGGGGCTTTCTATTCGGGACCTATGGGCCCTTTAATAAAAAGAAACCTCTGGGCCCTTTAAAAAAAAGAAAGAAATAAAAAAATATATATATAAAAAAGAAATAAACATTTATATATAAAAAAACAAAAAAACAAGGGGGTTGCCTTCCAGGGCCCTGGGGACCTCTGGCCCTTTAATAAAAAATAAAAATATAAAAAAAATAAAGAAAAATAAAAAATACAATTATAAAAAAAGGGGGTTTGACACATGGGGCCCTGGGGACCTCTGAGCCCTTTAATAAAAATACATCTATATATTAAAAAAAAAGAAATAAAATAATATAAAAAAGTAAAAAAAAAATATAAAAAAGGAGGATTGTCATCCGGGAGCCCTGGGGACCTTTAATAATAATAATAATATTATATATATATATATATATATATATATATATATATATATATATATATATATATATGAAATAAAAAAATATATAAAAAAATTATATATTTTTTTATAAAAAAGGGGGGTTGTCATCTGGGGATCTCCAGGTCCCTGTGGACCTCCGGACCTCTAAAAAAATAAAAGAAAAACAATTGGCCCTTTAATAAAAAAAGAAAAGAAAAATATATTAAAAAAATATATTTTTTTATAAAAAAATATTTTTTTTTTATAAAAAAATAAATAAAAAAGAGGGGGTTGCCATCTGGGGCCCTGGTGGCCTACTAAAAAAATCTGGGGCCCTAGACCCCTAAAAAAATGGCCCTTTAATAAAAAAATTAAATAAAAATATATTAAAAATATATATATTTTTTTATAGAAAATAAATAAAAAAAAGGGGGGTTGTCATCCGGTGCCCTGGGGCCTCCGGGCCCCTGTGGACCTCCGAACCTCTAAAAAAAAAAAAAAAAAAAAAAAATTGGCCCTTTAATAAAAAAAATATATTAAAAAAATATATTTTTTTATAAAAAAATATATTTTTTATAAAAAAAAAAAGAAAAAAAAGGGCTTGCCATCTGGGGCCTGGTGGCCTTCGGGCCCCTGGGGACCTCCGGACCTCTAAAAAAAAATAAAAGAAAAAAAATGGCCCTTTAATAAAAAAAAAATATATATATATTTAAAAAAATATATATTTTTTATAAAAAAAAAATATTTTTTTTAAAAAATATATTTTTTTTATAAAAAAAAGGGCTTGCCATCTGGGGCCCTTGGTGGCCTCCGGGCCCCTGGGGACCTTCAGACCCCTAAAAAAAAAAAAAAAAAAAAAAAAATTTTTTTTTTTTTTTTTTTTTTTTTTTAGGGTGGTTCCCATCCGGGCCCCTGGGGACCCCCGGGCCCCTTACAGGTGTAATGCCTGTACCCCCCTGATGGCGGCCCTGTACGTGACACATACGATGCATAGTAGCCCATTATGCTTTACCTTTGCAGGGAAACAAAGAGGAAGTAAAAACCAATCAGGGTTTACTTCCTCTTTAAGCTTCGATTATAAAACCTGGAAGCTGATTGGTTTCTATGCAGAGCTGCACCAGATTTTGCATTACCAGTTTTAGTAACTCTCCCCCGATTGGCTGTTCTTACAATGACATTGAAGTCTTATGCCGCGTACACACAATCACTTTTTGTGATGAAAAAACGACGTTTTAAAATGATTGTGTGTGGGCAAAACATCGTTTTATGTCTTCAAAAAAACGACCAAAAAAAAATTCCAACATGCTTGAATTTTTTGTGTCGTTTTTCAAAATGTCGTTTTTTGTGTCATAAAAAGTGATCGTGTGTGGGCAAAACGACGTTTAAAACAACGTTTTTAAACCCGCGCATGCTTAGAAGTTATGAGACGGGAGCTTCAATGGAACAGAGTGCCGTCGAAAGTGTCTTACGTAACCGCGCTTTGCAAGAGCATTTTGGAAAAACGATGGTGTGTATGCAATGTCGTTTTTTAAAATTAAGTTTGAAAAACTTAGTTTTGTTTCGTCAGATAAAATGAGTTTTTTTTTTATCACAAAAAGTGATCATGTGTACGCGGCATTACACTGGTACTTTGGTAAGAATATCTCAGCAATAATTACAACGTACTGTTTATTTTAGCGAGACCTTTTTGCTTCTATAAATGTTTGCAGGATAGCACTTCATTTTATTCTTAGTTTTGTAGCTCTGTATGTTGTGGTTTAATTAAATACTACATGTTTCAGTAGGTGGTGCAGCGGTAAGGGGGTTAGCTGGGGATTCCCTTTGATGACAGATAATGTGAAGCTTTGAGGGAAAGGTTTCCCACGCGTGGGAGAGGTTCTGCTCTACTGGATGATGCTGGGAGTATGATGTTTCATGTAGCTTATTAAGGTTGGATTCAAAGGGAAGTGGTCAGAAAGGAGACCTCACATGCGGTGTGAATCCATTATCAAGTCTTTCTATACAGGAGTAAAAAAAATGTGTGCCTGTTGGCTGATTGGGGACCCCCTTTCCAAGGTGCGCTGCTTGTGCAACTGAGTGTTCAAGAAATGAAACTGTGGTGTTCAAATGACATTGTGAAATATGACTGGAGGCTTGCATAGTTGCCAACATTGAAAAAAATGTATAGGGACACTTTTTGGCCTGTAGGCAAAGCCGTATTATAATTAGGGGACGGGGCATTCTTTTGTAGGTGTGGCATAGCGGGGAAAGAAAAATGTGGTGTGCAACAAAATGGGCATTGTTCAAGTGGAATATTAGGCATGGCTTAAAGGGAGCGTGGCTCAAAGGGGTGTGGTTAGAGTCTGAGATGAATGAGGGATGGAGGGAGAAAGAAGGAGATAGGGAGGGAAGGAGAGAGATGTTCGCTTCTGGATAGGCCTTTGGACAGCCTAGCAGCCAAATGTGTTCAGGATAGGACCAAACTCTGGTCTAGCAGCCCATGCAATACAACACAATATCAACCCAGATAGCTGTCCAGGTGGCACAGAACCCTAATCATCTTACTCCACCCAAATATATAGGTTCTTCCAGCAGTCCAAGGGATCAAAGAAAACCCCTGCCCATTGGCTGAGATACCCCATATATCCATAATCTGACCTTGCATTTCCCTTCTCTTATCTAATGCCACCAGGTACCCGGCCACCCAGTGGCAGAAGAGAAAAGTGAAGCAGTGCTAGACTTAGGGATCATCTGATTTCTTCCTAAAAGTAGCTACTCCTGGCAGGTACTGTAATTGTACAGTAGGAGCAAACCTGCCTAAACTTCAGGGTGCTACAAAACGTAAGGAACATCCAAAGCAGAGATCATTAATACCCTACTGGACATTACAACTAAAAACACCACATAATAAACAATGTGCAAACAAAGAACAACAAATAGATAAATGGGGAAAAATTCCACGTGAATGTGCAAAAAAATATGACATAAAAATCAATACACTGTAGTGCCCTACTGGATATTGCAACCAAAAGCACCAGTGCTGCAAATATTAAAAATTGTGCAAATAAAGCAAGATGATGCCACATGCAGATAAAGTTCATTAATGCTGGAGCAATATCCAAATAAGATGACTCTGCTAAGTATTGCAACCATATTGCTACTGCATTGATGAACTTTATCTGCATGTGGAATTATTTTGCTTTGGTTGCAGCACTGGTTCTTTTGGTTATCCAGTAGGGTACTATTGACTTTTATGCCTTCTTATATATGCATTTGTTATTTGCTCATTCACTTGAACATTGATGAATTTGCTCTGTATATGGAATTTTTCCTTTTTATCTATTTATTCAGCTTTGTTTGCACATTTTTAATCATATACAGCACTGGTGTGTTGTAATATCCAGTAGGGTATTAATAATTTTTGTTATTGATGTTCCTTACATTATTTAATTTTATTATACATTATTTGCACATTCACCTGAACTTCTTGCAGTACTGAATTAGGGATAGCCACACCAAGTCCCAGCATGTCCAGGACTCGCCCCCTCCCCCGTGCTTGGTTCCTATCACTCCTCCACATTTGGGATGTTCCCAGTACAGGGGAAGTCAAAGGAAGTCTCATTGCCCCTCAATGTATAGAAGCCCCCCAGTCATGTCAGTGTACTGGACTTTACAATTCTTGCAGTTCCTGCACATACCCCCTCCCCTCCTTCCAACATCTGACCTCTTGATGAACTTGCTTGTAGTATCTGTCTCCTAATGGCTCCAGCTTAAGAGCATGTAACCCCAGCCGTCCCCCCCATGACTGAGGACAGGGGGGGTGAGATGTAAGGGGAGAACCAGCTCACAGAGCATCAGGGACAGGGAAGACAAGCGCGCTGCTGTGAGGCAGTGGGGATGCAAAGTTCTGTGAAAGAGAATCAGCGGCCCAGTCCTATCTTGTGCCGGTAGGGAGTGGTCTGTCCCATATTATTCCTCACATACCGGCCCCTCAAATAACCTCTGCCACCCACAAACAGGCACAGTGGCGTAAACCTTGATGTGACAGGGAGGCCGCTTGGGCCCCCTGAAGCAGGGATGGAGTCACAGTTGCGACCCTTGCAACCCCTGACGCTATGCCCATGCCTGTACCTGAGGGATGCCAGACCATCCCCACAAGTCAAGACTGTCAATGAAGGCAGGCAACCCTTTCAGTTGCAGCTTATAGGACTGCAAAAGTGGCAGCAAAGTCTTGATATGAAAACAAATGAAATGGCCACTGCAGGTTTACGTCTTACCTACAAATGAAGCCCTCCAGCAATGTGCTGTCAGGGCTATCCTTGGCCCCTGGTGCTTCTATCTTCCCCTGGTCTTCCTTCCAGGTTTTGCATCTTTGGCCACTTCATTGGCCGGGCTGATGTGATGTCATATCACTGCTGCATGTAGAGCAGGTCGTAAATGTGATCTGAGCTGCACATAAATAAAATAGACCCCTTTGTAGGTTTAAGTCTTACCTACAAATGGAGCCCTCCAGTGTTGTGCTGTCAGGGCTCTCCTCGGTGCTTGTCGCTTCTATCTTCACCTCGTCTACCTTCCAGATTTTGCATCTTCGGCCACTTAATTGGCTGGGCCAATGTGATGTCACATGGCAGCAGCAGGCATAGCAGGCCAAAAAATGTGGTCTGGCTATGCATGTGTGACTCAGATCACATTACCCACTGACAGGCAGGGGGCATTTATTATACAAGAGGCCTCTAGAAATACTGGGCCAGATTCAGATACACTTAATTTTGCGCTGCGTAATCGAAATACTCTACGCTGCCGTATTTTACCAGGCTCTACATCGAATTCTGGTAGATTTTTGCCCGTACGCTACGGCGGCGTAGTCTATTTCTCGCTGCGTAATCGAAATACGCGATTAGGGGGCGTGAAGCATTTAAATTAGGCGCGTCCCCGCGGCGATCGAACTGCGCATGCTCCGTTCAGAAATTTCCCGCAGTGCATTGCGCGAAATCACGTTGTTACGTCATTCGTTGTTTGAGTAGCGTCGTTTACGAACATTCCTATTCCCGGACGACTTACGTTAAAAATAATAAAAGATGTCGGAAAACGTAGAAATTCGACGCGGGAACGACGGCCATACTTAACATGGGCTGTCTAATATTAGAACAGCAAAAAGCTGGTATAGTGATACGCAAAAAAAAGATGACTAAAGATGCCGTAAGAGATTGCGATTGAAGATCGTAATTTCTGGGATCGCCGGCAAAAGCTCATTAGCATACCCCGACGCGGAAAACGACGAGAAGTCCACCCAGTGGCCGCAATTTTATTGCAGCGTAGATCCGAAGGCGTACGAACACGTAATCCAGTCGAATTGAAGCCCGCAGCCGTCTATTGAGGTTTGAGGTTTCCGACTAGCTACCAAACGCACGTAATTTGAAATTACTCCAGTCTAACACCAGTTAGACAGGCGTAAGGGCTCTGTGAATCTGGCCCACTGATTTTACTACCACATTAACATGAATGGACTACTCTACTTGAATTAGATACTACACCAGAATAACAGAGTGACATGTGGGTCAGTGGGCGATGCGCGTGTTCGGAGCATGCATGCTCCTTTCTCAGGCTTTGCTCAGACATCATCTCAGAGTGTCTCCGTGCATCCTCTTAATGCTAATGCCGCTTACAGACGATCGGACATTCTGACAACAAAACCGTGGATTTTTTTTCTGATGGATGTTGGCTCAAACTTGTATTGCATACAACACGTATAACGGCACTATAGAAGGGAAGTTTAATACCAGTCGTGTTAGTAGAAGTTTGGTGAGAGACCGATCGCTTTGAACAGATCTGTCTGCTGGGATTTTGGTTTGCTCACGTGTACACACGAGCAAACCAAAATCCCCGCCAGCAGACAGCGCGCTGACGTGTCGGTGACGTGGCGGTGACGTTGACGCCGCCACGTCACCGCACCAAGAAGTAAAACACTTCCGCGCATGCGTCGAAATCATTCGGCGCGTGTGCGAGAAGACATGTCTGCTGGTTAGCATACTAACCAGCAGACATGTCGGGGCGGACGGGTTCCCAGCCGACAGATTTCAAAGCATGCTTTGAAATCTGTCGGGTGGCCAAATCCATCGGCTCGCCCGTACACAGGGTCGAATCTGTTTGCTGGGACGGTCTAGCAGACCATTTCCAGCAGACAGATTTGATCGTATGTACGAGGCCTAAGAACCAGCTCGCAAATGTACGATGGAGCCTACACACGGTCGGAATTTCTGACAAGTTCCCATCGAACATTGTCAGAAATTCCGAGCGGATGTATGCGGCATTAGACTTGCCTGGCCTGGGTCGTTGTTTCTGGTGTCCAAGCGCTGTCCATTCTCTGAGCTATTGCTGAAGATACTTTTCTAAGAAGTAGCTGCAGAGTGAGGAGTGTCAACCCCTAAACTATTTTATCGAGCCAAAAGAGAGAATGTTGCTGTATGCCTGGCTGCCAGACACCAGTAGGATGTGGGCATCCTTTTTTAAGCTTTAATACAGTGTATGCAAAATCATATTTCACAATAAATCATGCCCAGTAGGTACTGTTGCACTTTCTTTCCAATATATATAATAGGAATGTATTCCTACTGTGAAAGCGCCAGTTAGTGGGGTTTGCTTACCAGGCCATATTTCTCAGTCCTTTTCTGCTTAATTTGGCTGCTTTTACTTTTGGTTGAGTGCAGCTTCTGCTTTGAAAACCCATTGATCTGATTCTTTTACCAAGTGTATGATTATACATCATCCTGCAAATGCACTTATGCTACTAATTAACTGTCTTGAACATTTAATAAGCTGCTGTCTTCAGTGGCTCAAGTTTGCTTTAAATCTTGCTGTGCCTGCACTTCTGATATACTGAGTTACATGTGGTTCTTATTAGCTGTGCGCTAAGATCTATTGATTTGCCTTCGTCAAGTCTTGGACCCGAATCACACGTCCTTTATTTTCCAAATATGGTTGGATGGGTTACTATTAGTGCATGTCTTTGCTACCATATATACTGTATTTTTGTAATCTAATTATTTGTAATACAATTATTATTTGCAATTATATAACAGTATATTTAGATATATACAGATGTAATTATGATTATCATAATCCATAAAACAATTATGAATTATTTATAATTAGCAATTACATTATTAATAATGATATTATTACTATTGGTTAACTAATAATATAATTTGGGACATAATATGCTGGGTTAACATTAACATGTGGTTCTGACTAGCTATATTCTAAAAATTATTGATTTGCCTTTGGAGATGATTTATACACCTTATTACTCAGTTATTCTTAGTTTTTATCTTTGCTACCCTTATTTATATGAGTTAATATGTTCTTTCATCTAGCAATAGCATATATTTTTAAATAAATGTATTTATAGTATCTCACAAACGTGGGTACACCCCTCACATTTTTGAATATATATATATATATATATATATATATATATATATATAATATCTTTCCATGTGACATCACTAAAGAAATTATAACAAAAAAAGGGGGGGGGGTGAGGGGGCGCTTGCTATAAAAATATTTTAAACTGTATGAAATGACGTGCATAAAACACCAAATAATTCAAGGGTAATAATTGCAAAACATATCCATAAATTACTCTTAATAGAGGTGAAAATAATAAAATGGCGCTGTAAAAAAATAATTAAAAAGTGTAACAATCCAGTGCAGAAATTACCTGTGTAAAAAAATATAATATAAAATCTGTGTATGCAAAATACATACACTAGAAAAAAAAATGTATAAAATTGTGTAATAAACAGTCTTTAGTGCAGAAAAAACATGCAAAATAATGCAAGTCCTTGTGCTGGAAAATCTCTAAGCCACACAACAATGTGCAAATGAATCCAAAAAGTGCAGATGCAAAATAATTGTCTCTTAATTGCAGTGATATCCAATAAAGTGCAGGTGCTTTCATCCAGTGCTACATGCCAAACGCTTCCCCCAGCCTCTTACCTTAAGATGCTAAATAATAAGCCTTTCTGTTGTAGCACTGGATGAAAGCACCTGCACTTTAATGGATATCGCTGCAATTAACCACTTCAGACCCGCACTATTGACATAATACGTCAACAGCGCGGACCTGAGGCGCCAACTTGACATCTTTGGACGTGATTTGTGTGCATTACCCGCGCGCGCCACTGGGTGGCGCGCATCGGGTAAACACTGTCCCGCCGCATCGCTGGGGATCCGATGCATGTACCTGGCGGCCGCGATGTCCGTCGGGTACATGAGATCGGCGGGAAACCGAACAGATGACAGCAGGGACGTGGAGCTCTGTGTGTAAACACAGAGCTCCACGTGCTGTCAGCGGAGAGGAGACCATCTGTGTCCCTTGTACATAGGGACACAGCATCGGTCACCTCCCCCAGTCACCCCCCTCCCCCCACACAGTTAGAACACACCCAGGGAATACATTTAACCCCTTCCTCACCCCCTAGTGTTAACCCCTTCCCTGCCAGTCACATTTATACAGTAATTAGTGCATTTTTATATCACTGATCGCTGTATAAATGTGAATGGTCCCAAATTTGTGTCAAAAGTGTCCGATGTGTCCGCCGCAATATCGCAGTCGCAATAAAAATCGCAGATCGCCGCCATTACTAGTAAAAAAAAAAATTATAAAAAAAATCATAATTCTGTTCCCCATTTTGTAGGCGCTATAACCTTTGAGCAAACCAGTCGCTTATTGCGATATTTTTTTTTATTTTTTTTCAAAAATACGCCGAAAAATACGTATCGGCCTTAACTGAGAAAAAAAAAGTTTAAAAAAAAAAATGGGATATTTATTATAGCAACAAGTAAAAAAAAAATATATTTTTTTAAATTGTCGCTCTTTTTTTGTTTATAGCACAAAAAATAAAAACCGCAGAGGTGATGAAATACCACCAAAAGAAAGCTCTATTTGTGGGGAAAAAAGGACACCAATTTTGTTTGGGAGCCACGTCGCACGACCACGCAAATGTCAGTTAAAGCGACGCAGTGCCGGAAGCTGAAATTTCGCCTGTGAACGAAGGGGGTTTATGTGCCCAGTAATGAAGTGGACAATTGTTTTGCATCTGCACTTTTTGGATTTATTTGCACCTTGCTGTGGAGTGTGGCTTAGAGATTTTCCAGCACAAGAACTTGCATTATTTTGCATGTTCTTTTGGAACAGTTTTTTCTGCATTAAAAAATTTTTTTCCTAGTGTATGCATTTTGCATACATGGATTTTATATTATATTTCTTCACTGGATTGTTGCACATTTTAATACATTTTTCAGTGTTATTTTATTATTTTCACCTCTATAAAGAGTCATTTATGGATATGTTTTACAATTATCACCCTTGAATTATTTGGTGTTTTATGCATGCTATTTCATATAGTTTAAAATATTTTTTTAGTAAGCGCCCCCTTACCACCCCTTTTATTGTTATACCTTTCAGTGTGTGAACACTTTTTAGGTGGCTGCTACGCTTTTAGTATATTTTTATCCCATGTTGATTTGCGCATTAGTACCCCCCCATTTTTCATACTGAAGAAATTACACATTGCTACAATGTAGTCAGTGTACAGCATGTATAACAGTGTAAATTTGCTGTCCCCTCAAAATAACTCAACACACAGCCATTAATGTCTAAACTGCTGGCAACAAAAGTGAGTACACCCCTAAGTGAAAATGTCCAGATTGGGCCCAAAGTGTCAATACAGTATGGTCACCATTTTTTTTCCAGAGCTTCACAGGTTGTCACTGGAGTCCTTTTCCACTCCTCCATGATGACATCAGAGTTGGTGGATGTTAGAGACCTTGCGCGCCTTCACCTTCCGTTTGAGGATGCCCCACAGATGCTCAATAGAATTTAGGTCTGGATACATGCTTGGCCAGTCCATCACCTTTACCCTCATCTTCTTTAGCACGACAGTGGTTATCTTAGAGGTGTGTTGGAATACTGCCCTGTGGCCCAGTCTCTGAAGGGGATCATGCTCTGCTACAGTATGTCACAGCATTCATGGTTCCTTAAATGAACTGTAGCTTTCCAGTGCTGGCAGCACTCATGCAGCCCCAGACCATGACACTCCCACCACCATGCTTGACTGAAGGCAAAACACACTTATCTTTGTACTCCTCACCTGGTTTCCACCACACACACTTGTGTCTTTATCTTGGTCTCATCAGACCACAGGACAGGGTTTCAGTAATCTTTGTCCTTAGACTGCTTGTCTTCAGAAAACTGTTTGACACTCCCCAGTGTCATGTGACTCATTAGTGTTACAAGGTCTCAGGTGTGAATGGGGAGCAGGTGTGTTAAATTTGGTTTTATCGCTCTCACTATCTCATACTGGTCACTGGAAGTTCAACATGGCACCTCATGGTAAAGAACTCTCTGAGGATGTGAAAAAAAGAATTGTTGCTCTTTCAGATTTTGGGTGGTGAAAGTGGTACCATTATTTTGCATGGAAATTTGGCGTTTTAGATTGCAGGCCTGTAATTCTTAGAAATAACTCACCTAAATCTGTCCAAACCAAGAGTCTAGTAGACGTCTCGGGTATGATAAAATTTGAAACACAAAATAATAATAAATAATAACAAATAATTTAATAATAACAATACTTTTTATTCAATAAATTTTAGTAAATAATATATTTAAAAACTCAGATTTTTTTTTTGGGGGGGGGGGGGTTAAACAAGGGTGCAATATTATTAGTCAGTAAACGTTTCGGGTGTGAACATTTTTAAGGTACAGCACAAAGTCCAACGTCACAGTCGGGACAATAGAAATGTGTTTCTTTTCTGATTTTTCTTCCGGTGTCGTCACGCTTGGAGCAGCAAACCACATACATCCTTGAGGGTGCTGTTTTTTTTTCAGTGGGTGGAATGTGGTCCATAAAGTGACGTTCAGTGTTCACAACACCAGCAGCCCGGCGTCCAGATCAGTTTACAGCCGTTGGCGTCTGGTGGTTTAGAAAAGATGAGTTTGCAACCTTTCACACAAAGTCTGCATGGACCATGGGTCTGTCACACTTTTTTTTTTTTTTATCAGAATGAAGGCATTCCAGAGTCACTGTTCCATAAGATGCTGAAATTTTTTTTGTTTTTTGTCGCTCCCTGTAAAATTATGAGGCCAAGAAACTTCCTGATGTCCTCGCTGGTTACTGGTTACCATTTTCTGCTCCTTGAAAATCGCTGATGGGTAGCAGCTTTTTACTCCTGGTAGCGATTCGTCTCCAAAACAATTTTGGCGATAACTTTATCTGTCAAAAAAAAGTTGGAGGTATGCCAAGGGATTGTCATCCTCAACATCCACTTTGATCCCAGGTGCTCCTGTAAACGGAAATCTTGGTGGCGCTACATGCTTCGTACCGCAATCAATTGAGCACCAAGTCCGCACATCGCTGGGCACAGTCGCAGGATCATCGCTCAAATCACTTTCTGCATCTGATGACGAACTTCACCACGAGTCGCTGTCACTCAACTTCTCTGCAAGCGATTCTGTATCACTGTCGCTGTTTTCCAGCAGGTCACATAGCGATTTTGAGGTAGAGGCGCGCTTTTTTGATGCCATGGTCGCTGTGCAGTTTACAGTCACAAAGTGCAGTAAATCTGCAGACAAGGGCACTGGAGAAAGCACTGGGGGGCAATCTAAGGTCACTGTATTTACATTTTTATTGTAATTCAATAGAATTACATTGTATCAGTGTGTTTTACTTTTTACTGTGTTTGAATTTGGCGCCGTTAATGCGCCCCCCCCCCCCCTCCCTGCATCGCGACGCTCGCAGGAAAGGGTATGAGGGGAACACACAGTGCAATGGGCAGAAGACCTGGCCGCTGTGCACTGCGGAAATTTATCTCTGGATCCAAGGAAAAGGTAAGTAACCTTATCAAGGGTATTTCCCCCAATGGGGTTTTTGGGCAGCTCAATTATTGAATTGTAGACAATGTATAAAAAAGGGGTTTTATTGTATAATAACACGTACAAAAAGGATATTCTAGTAGTTAAAATATGAGTTACAGTAATACAAAAGTAAATAAAATTCCATACATATAGATAGCAAAAAACAACAAATTGTCATACAGCTTGGCATGTGGCAATTACTAATGGGTTTCAACCCTTAACAGGATCTTCTTCAGAGGTTTTGTTGTAGCTAGGAGAGATTTGCAGAATTATTAAATGTTTTTACAAATAAAAACAGACAAATTTATACAGTGGATTAGCAAAATGTATGGTTGGATATGGAGCAATCTGAACCAAACTCTTCCATCAAATAAAGAAGGCCCCAAAGGATTCCTAGGCTGGTGTCCCGACCCCTCCGCACCCCAATAAAGGTCACCCCCCCAACAGCAGAATGTAACTTACAGGGAATCACTGGATAGGGGTAGCACCCCTGATGGTAGTAGGCCGGGGAGTGGGTTGGACATCTGCAGCAAAGCATTAAAATATATAATTATTTATGTATGAATATGTGGTTGGATCATGTTAATGGGCCATCATGAATGTCCCTTGGGGGAACACTACACATCAATACATTTTATTTTATATAGTCAAGAGAAAATACATAAATACATAGGGCCAGATTCAGAGACCCGTAACTCCTGTCTAACTGGTGTTAGACTGGAGTACTTTCGAATTACGCGCGTTTTTTAGCTAGTCTGAAATCTCAAACCATGAAAAAACGGCTGCGGGCTTCAATTCGACTGGATTACGTGTTCGTACGCCTTCGGATCTACGCTGCAATAAAATTGCGGCCACTGGGTGGACTTCCCGTTGTTTTTCGCATCGGGGTATGCTATTGAGCTTTTGCCGGCAATCCCCGAAATGACGATCTTCAATCGCAATCTCTTACGGCATCTTTAGTCATCTTTTTTTTACGTAACACTATACCAGCTTTTTGCTGGTCTAATATCAGACGGCCCATGTTAAGTATGGCCGTCGTTCCCGCGTCGAATATCAAAGTTTTCCGACGTGTTTTTTTATTTTTTACGTAAAACGTCCGGGAATAGGAATGTCCGTAAACGACACTACTCAAACAACGAATGACGTATCGACGTTATTTCGCGCAATGCACTGAACGGAGCATGCGCAGTTCGATCGCCGCGGGGACGCGCCTAATTTAAATGCTTCACGCCCCCTAATCGAGAAATAGACTACGCCGCCGTAACGTACGGGCAAAAATCTACCAGAATTCGTTAGACAGCCTGGTAAAATACGGCTGCGTAGCGTATCTCGGATACGCTTCGCAAATGTACGTGTACCTGAATCTGGCCCATAGATTCTGAGGAATACATATAAACAAATCTAAGTTAGATTATTATTATATTTGTTTTCTATTTAATAATATTATTAATTAATATATTCGTTTATAATTTATTTTGTTACGTGTTTATTCAAAAATTCCATTTTATTAAAAGAAAAAGTGAAGAGTGAAAAAGAATGGTAATGGAAAAAATTTTGAAAAACTGGATAGAAAGGTGGTTTAATTGTAACATGCTTGAGCAGTTACAAAGTGTAGGCTGGTGTGTGAGATGATATCTAGACAAAATAAGTTCAAGCGCTTGTTAAACGGTGTGAGGGGAAATAATGTGTTAAAAAATATAAAAAGATGAAAATGTGTAGATGTAAGCCCTTAGGGTGTCTGTGTGGGTAAGTGTAAGTGTAAATGGTGAATGTGAGAGAAGTGTGCTGAAAACAGTTCCATGCAATGGTGTGCAAGTCTCACTTGGAATGAAAGTTAGGTTTTTATCAAGGTAAAATCTGTGCAGCAAAGCCTGTGCTCTGCCTTATTCAACAAGAATTTAAAAAACTCTGTTGTTGCAGTGTTACCATAATTATATCTACTGTATATGTGAGGTGCAGCTTAACATCACCCATTTACAACCTACTAGACTTTCATAATTGTAAAAACAAGCAGTGTTTATTATAGTTTCTCTTGGTAACAACTGTGTATTTCCTCTTAGACATGACTTGAATCTCTACTGGATAAGATCTTTTCAGGAAGGAGATAACGTGGTGAAGCTTTGTGGTTATGTTGTTTGCCTGGCAGTTGAAAAAAGAAACTACAGACACCTTAAAGACGTGCTCCCACTCAGGCCCGGATTGGCCAATCGGGAGAACCAGGAAGTATCCCGGTGGGCTGGTCAGGTTGTGGGCCAGTTCAATTCCCCCCTTTTATTTATTCGGCTCCCGCGGCCCCCTCCGGCTCCCTTATTAGTTTAGCCCCCGGCGCGGCGGCCTGTAGCGTGACACTTGCGCTACATACATGATGGGGCGTACTTGGCCAGGGGGAGGGAGCGAATGACGCCCGCATTAAATGGCCGGTGATTGGCCAGACCAGGTGAATGTGATACCAGAGGCGGAGCGGAGGACCACGTGACTATCGTGTGGCAGGCACTGGCAGGTCTGTGCTGTGGTGTGGAGGAGGATAATACAGGTGGGAGGGAGCATGGATGGACACGAGTGTTCTCTGGCCAGTGGACTGATTTCTCCAGTAGGAAACCCACAGCCAATAGCGCTGCTTAGAGGAGTACAAGAGAGGACCTGCTCCTCCTCCAGTCCATCCACAGCCAATCAGCAGGCAGTGTAGCTCTTCCCCACTCACATTTGATTGCTGGAGTGAGGCTGACACCAATCTTCTGCAGCCTCAGGACACACAAATCTGTCTGAATGGAAGAAAACAGGATCATCAGGACTCAGGAGAACAGTAACGTGTTGCTGTCCGGCTGCAGTGTCTTTCAGATATGTGATCAGGCAGTGTGCAGAATACCAATCAGCCTCCCCCTCTTGTCTCCCTGGTTACTTTTTTTTATCTGCCTAGCCTGACCTGCACATTGGCTGATCACACTGACAAGTTCTCTGGAAGACGCTGCAGCAGCGTTCTATGCTGCTCCCCCCTCCATCCACGGTAAGGGAACCAGGAAGTGAATCGCTCCGACTTCACTGCCCGGTTCCCTACAGCGCATGCGCGAGTCGCACTGCGCCCGCCGATTGGCTCCTGATGTGTGCTGGGAGTCGAGAGTTCCCAGCACACAACAGGAAAAAAATGTTTTTTTGCCCGAGACTGCGGGCCGGAAGTGGGTGCAAATACCTGTCTTTAGACAGGTATCTGCACCCCCCTCCCCCTGAAAGGTGTCAAATGTGACACCGGAGGGGGGGGGGGTTCCAATCAGCGGAACTTCACTTAAGGGTGGAGATCCGCTTTAACCATTTCAGCTTCTAATCAGCTATTTAGGCACAGCTCTGTGTGTCCTACACAGATTGTTTGATAGGAGTTTTTTTGTTGTTAGAGGATTTACTACTGGATCAGGCTAAAAGCTTCACAGACCAATTAACTGGTTACTGTCCACTAATCCTGAGCAGTTCAGTGTTTGCAAGGAAATTCGTATTTTAGAAAATGGATGTGATTTATTTCTTCTGTCACTTGGTTGTACTTTCAAAAGAAAAAGGCTGACTTAGCAAGAGATGGTTTTAAATAGAGTGGAGCAACACTGCAATACTATATACCTGTACACCGAGTTCAGTTTTAAATGCAGTCTCTGACTATCTCTTGAATCAATCATGTCTGCAATCCCTGACCGTCCCCTGTGTCATGTCTGCAATCCCTGACCATCCCCTGTGTCATTTCTGCAATCCCTGCAGGAGAGGGCACTCTCTTTTTCTTTTTATTGTTCTAATAAATCTTCACTGTGAAGCAAAACTTAGGTTACTGTATTTGCACTGAATTGGAAATATTTTTGGAAAAATACTATGAATTACAGGCTGTAGAGAAGAGTGCGCCATTGCAAACTTATATTTTGAGGTTTTAATTACATTATTTTAATAGTCGTGAACTAAAGTGGGCTGGTCTAAGGCATGAAACTCTAGGGCTGAAAATGAGTCCCACTCCGGCCCTGCTCCCACTAAAGGGTCACAAAAACAATGAATAATCTCTGTCTGAGGTTTGTGTAGCCACCAAATATTGGAGAACTGCCCAATATTACACATCACAACATATGTTACATCACAAATGGCATTTTTTTTTATATGTTGGTTGAATTCCAACATTGTGTGGTCACCGTACATGGACTTTTATATCACTGTATTCAGTTTTTTTTTCCACTTATTGATTTTATGTCACTTTATTAGTCATATCAGGCCAGATTCAGATACAAAAATGTATCTATCCGGTGGCGTAGCGTATGCTGTTTACACTACGCCTCCGTAACTGTGCCTTATTCAGAAAGCACTTGCTCCATAACTTGCGGCGGCGTAGTGTAAAGTGTCCGGCGTAAGGGCGCCTAATTTAAATGTGGGGGCGTGATTCATGTAAATGAATCATGACCCCACGCTATTTACGTAATTTCTGAAGGGCCCATGCACCGTCCATTGACGTATCCCAGTGCGCATGCGTGAAACACGTCGCAACTAGTCAATGTAAACGACGTGTACGTAAATGATGTCCAGCCCCATTCCCGAACGATTCAAAGAGGCTATACAAAACAAGACTGAGCTAGACTAGACTAGACTAGACTGGACAAGTCAAGACAAAACTGGGCAAGACAAGACAAGACAACATCCCCCCAAAAAAAAGGGGGTGGGGGAGAAGAACACAAAAAAAAAGAAAAAAAAAAGGGCGGGGTTAAAGATTGGCAGCAAAAACCCCCACCACTCGCCGCTAATTTATTATGTTCCCACAAGTAATTTCTAAATTCTTGTTGTTTCTTTATATACCCTCCAGGGGACCCAGGTCCGAAGGTGCTCCTCATGTGTATCCAATTCAAGTGCTAAAAGTGATTCCATCTTCTCTATACCATCCATTTCACTGGCCCATTCCTTAACTGATGGAGTTTGTATTGAGCGCCAGTGCCGTGGTATAACTAGTCTTGCTGCTGTCAACCAGTGTCTCAAAAGACCCCTTTTAATATTTTCATATGATCCTGGTAGAATTGAGAGCAAAGTGATTTGTGGTGTATTTGATATTGGTTCCCCAGTAACTAAAGTATATAGCTGCATAATTTTTTCCCAAAAATTTAAGATTTGGGGACATTCCCACCAAAAGTGGAGCAATGAACCTTTAAATGTATGGCACCGCCAACATATGTCTTATTTGTCTGGATATATACGCTTTAATGACATTGGGCTCCAATACCACCTGGAAAGAAGTTTGTAATTTGTCTCTTGTGCTTTAATCGTTAGTGACATACAATGCGTTAAATTAAATGCTTTCTTCCACTCTGCATCTTCAATTTGAACATTTAACTAATTCGCCCATTTCCTTATGTATTCAGGGGGTTCAGGTTTTTTTTTTATGGCTAGTATCTTATAGATTGAGAATAAGACATGTTTTGGTTTTGAGTCTTGTAGCACCAGAAGTTCAAACTGAGTTGTGTCTCTATACAAAAATGTATTTGAGGGAAGAGAGGACAAAAAGGATAATAGTTGCCGATATTCCAACCATTGCGTAATTGAGGGTTTCTGTGTAAAGATTATGTTTAATATAGGTAGGAATGCTGCCTGGCAAGTAATCTGGCACAATTTACGATGTGATTCTTTGTTCCAAATGAGGAAATCTTTAAGTTTTAAAGTCGGCTGAAATCGTGGGTTACCAAATAAAGGTGCCATAAGTCCTACTAATGAGGAAAGTTCTAATTGTAGGATTGTTTTGGTCCAAATTTTTAATAGGTGGGATGTTAGAGAGGGCATAGTAAGAGATGAATCTCGATAGATATCACTATTCCCAAAATCTAACCAAGGAAGAGCGGTAAGATCAAATTGATTTAACCATTGCTCTATTAGTACCCATTGTTTAGTGTTGGAAGAGTGGAACCAGTTCACTATCCTTGTTAATACTGCCGCTATATAGTCATCGTAAAGATCAGGTGCACCCGCTGCTCTGTTCACTTTGGGCAGTGATAGTAATTTCTTTTTTAATCCATGTTTTTTATGTCCCCAAATACATTTTGTAAAGTCCGACTGTAAAGTAGAAAAATACGATCTAGGAATAGAGACAGGCATGGTTTGAAAAAGATACAGAAACCGATGTATTATATCCATTTTTAGGATATCTATCCTCCCAAACCACGAATATTGATTGTGATCATATTTTTTTAGATCCTGTAAGGTTCGTTGCATAAGAGGAATATAGTTTGTTAGATATAAATGGTTCAGGTCGGAGGGGATGAAAATACCTAAGTATTTTAATACCGAAGAGCAAATTTTGAATGAGAAACTATTTTTCAATACCATCACTTGTTGTGGACTGAGTGACACATTGAGAATAACTGATTTTGATATATTTACTTTAAAGTTACTAAGGGTACCAAAACGTTTAATTTCAGATAAGATAGTGGGTATGGAAACAGGTGGATTAGTGACATATAGCAATAGATCGTCGGCAATTAAGGCTCATTTTATTTCCGTTTGCTTTATCTGTATGCCCGCAATTAAAGGGTTCTGTTTAATTGCTATTGCTAGATGCTCCATTACCAGGACGTAAAGTAAAGGTGATAGTGGGCATCCTTGTCGAGTACCATTTTGTATAGTGAAACTTGTTGATAACGATCCATTGATCTTCATCCTAGCCTCAGGTTCAGTATATAATGCCAGAATCTTGTGAAGTAAATTTGGGCCCAGACCTATTTGCATCAATGATTGTTTTAAAAAGGGCCATCCAATCCGGTCAAAGGCCTTCTCTGCATCGACTGAAAGGAGACATACTGGTATTTTTCCTGTTTGGGCATAATTCATTAATAAAAAGGTTTTTATAGTATTATCCCGTGCTTCTCTACCTTGTACAAAACCCGTCTGGTCTAAATGTACCAGGTTTGGAAGAAGAGGTTGGAGACGTAGTGCAATTAATTTAGCAAAGATTTTTAAGTCTATCCCAATTAACGAGATCGGGCAAAAACTGGAACATAATGTTAGGTCCTTTTCCGGTTTCGGAATCAGAGTGATATGAGCTTCTAATGTCTGAGTTGAGAATTGATTCCTAGGGGAAAAATAATTTAATACTTGAAGCAAAATTGGAGATAGATATTCCCTATAGGTTTTATAAAATTTTTGGGTGAATCCATCTGGGCCTGGACTCTTTTCTGGTGGAATATCGGCAATCACATCCAATAATTCCTCAAGTTGAAAAGGACGATCTAACAATTTTCTTTTGTCGTCATCTAATACTGGAATAGCTGTTTCCTGTACATAATCTTCAATTTGTTGATTGACTCCAACTACATTTTCCGAGGATGGTGATGGAGCCAAGTTATAGAGACCTGAAAAATAATCTCTAAAAACATGTTGAATAGATTGTGGGTCTGACGTAATTTCTCCAGATGGCTTTTTTATACTGGGTATAAACGTCTGGGATGGACGAGGACGCAGTGTTCGTGATAATAGTCTCCCGCATTTATCCCCTGATCTATATCTTTCCAGAGCTCTTCTCTGGTCGTATGATTTATAGGATGTTTCAAATAGCTGCAAAAGAGAGGCCCTTGTAGATGAAATATTAGCTAATATTTCTGCACAATGACTGGTTTTATGTAAAGTTTCTAAAGATTGAAGCTTTGATAGAGTGTTTTGGATAATTATGGATTTTTCTTTTATAAGTCTTGAGCCATGTTGAATAAACAGCCCCCGTAATACTGCTTTTAGAGCTTCCCATTTTAAGGGGAGTGCTGTTTCATCTTGGGCATGGTCAGAGATAAAGTTACTAATTGCTTCTATAACTGCCTCATGACATATTGGATCTAACATAAGTGTATCGTTTAAATGCCAAGACCAATTTGTTCCATGGGTCTGCGGTGGATTTATTGTTAAAAATACTGGTGAATGGTCAGACCAAGTAAATGAACCTATTTCCATTGAAGGATCCCATTCTAATACCTTTTGTCCAGTTAAGAAATAGTCCAGTCTAGTATATGTTTTATGGGCCAATGAAAAATACGTGTAATTACGGTCTTTGGGATATAAGATCTGCCATAGATCCAGTAGCCTATGTTCATAGAATTTCTTTTTAAGAGCCCTCAAGCGAGAGTATGAGATGTTCGATCGTTGAGTAGAGTTATCTAGTATGGGATCTAAGGCTAAGTTAAGATCTCCTCCTACAATAATAATTCCTTCTACAAAATCTGCTAAAAGATTAAGGTAATGTGAGATTGTTGTCGTTTGGTCACAGTTCGGGATATAAAGGTTTGCAATGGTGATAATCTTATTCCATAAGCGAATTTTAAGAAAAATGTATCTACCGTTTGGGTCAGCTATATGGTTCAAATATTGTATTGGCATATGTTTATGAAGTGCTATTGACACTCCTCTTGCTTTTGAACCCGGCATAGAACTATGGAACCATTGAGAGTAATGTTTACGTGGACACACAGGAACACCACCAGTACGTAAATGAGTCTCCTGGAGGAGTATAATATCTACCTTGGCTTTGTGCAAACTATATAGAATCTGGCCTCTTTTTGATTCATTATTAAGACCTTTAACATTGTTGGTACAAAGTTTCAGAGATGCTATAGAAGAGTAAGTTGCTGCCATAAACAAAAACACATAAACAAAGAGAGAGGAAAAAAAAAGGGGAGAAAATTAATAAAAAGAGAGGCTCCCTCTCTAAACTCTTCGTACTACCAGAAGAATATAAAAGGAATAGCAAATGGGAGAAGAAAGAGGAAAAAAAAACACACAGAAAACACTCAGGGGAAATAGATATAAGGGGTGATAACAGAGAAAAAAAAAACTGAATCACCCCCCAGAACAAAGGGAAATGGAATATATCCAAAAAAAAGACACCAAGCCCTACCAGGGGAGTGATGTACCTACAAGGTGGAAAGTTAATGGGCATAAAGGATACCTCACTGCAGGTATTTAAGGCTGTCAAAACATGTGGGTATAGAGCTAAATGACACTGCTCGTATATACAGATAATTAAATGAATAAACATATACACCGCTAATCAAACATACAAAATGGGACTAACAGTTTAAATAAATCATTAAATCAATAACTCAGTAAATAAGTCACTAAATTAATTAATTAATAAATGAATAAATGAATAAATCGGGCTCAATATAGCAATCGTTGCGGCTCGACTTTGGCAATGTAGCCTTAGTATTCTTTCTTCTTACCTATAACTCAGAAAGAGAAGAAGAAGGAAAAAGAAAAAAAAAAAAAACCCCAACAACAATATACCAATAGTTGCAACTCAAATTTGGCCATGTCACATAGATGTCACATAGATATTGTCAAATAAATTTCAAGATATATATATAAAACAAAAAATATAAAACTATAATTTCATCTGTCTCTCGGGTGTGGACTAATAGCAATATTCCCAGCCTATGATCACATCATCACTAATATTTCACAAACTATAACTGACATATAATTAATCATGGGTACAGTAGCTCTACATATTTTCTCCTTTTCCTTTCTTTCCCCCTCCTCAATAGGCAGAGCCAAAAAAATAACCAAATAATCAACTTATAGTAAGTCATATTATTTTATCCATATACTTGTATATCATACAACATTCACTGCTCTTACCCAGTAGAAGAAGAGAAGGGAAAAAAAAGCAGCACCCCAACAACAATATGCCAATCATTGCAACTCAAATTTGACAATATCGCATAGACATTGCCAAATGTATTTAAAAAAATAAAAAAATAAATAAAAAATTCTCTTCTCTTTTCCTTTGCCTCTGACCCCACCTTCCATAATGAACAGTGGGCAGATAATGCACAATAGATATATATCTAAAAAAACAAATATATATATTAAAGCAGGGGTAACCTTACGCCGGAATAACACTAAGGCGGCGTACACACGAGGGGATATGTCCGCTGAAAACGGTCCGATGGACCGTTTCAGCAGACATCTCCGCTCGTGTGTATGAGCTAGCGGACAGATTTCTCCACCCGACAGATTTCAAAGCATGCTTTGAAATCTATCCGGTGGGAATCTGTCCGCCCGACATGTCTGCTGGTTAGTACACTTACCAGCAGACATGTCGGCCCCCACCGCCGCCGCGCCGCTGCCGAATGGATTCGGCGCATGCGCGGAAGTCTTTTACTTCCTGGTGCGGTGACGTGGCGGTGACGTGGTGGTGACGCGGCGGCGTCAACGTCACCGCCACGTCACCGCGCCGTCCGGCGGCGGGGAATTTGATCCGATGGTGTGTACACGCCATCGGATCAAACTCCCGATCGGACATATCCGATGGAAATGGTCCGCGGACCGTTTTCATCGGATATATCCGATCGTGTGTACGCCGCCTTACACAAACAACGTAAACTACAACGGTTGGCCGCAAGTACAGGGATGGTCTGGCCATTGGGACTACAGGGAGTTTCCCGGTGGGCCGATGGCTCAGTTGGCCGGCTTCAGACTGCCGCCCCCCTCCACTCCTCTGTCTCTCTCTTCCCACAGCGCTCCTCTCCCTCCCCGCAGCGCTCACCTGGGGGGAACAGAGAAGAAGGGGGAGGACCAGAGGAGAAGGCCTGGGAGTTTCTCACTTCTGCCTAATCTTGTCCCATAAGGGGGGGCACCAAACTGATCCTTTGCCCCGGGTGAAATAATGTCTAGCTTCCCCACTGGTACTGCCTATAAGAGTACCAGTACCAGCTGTTCTACTCTAATAAAGTAGAATTGCTAGTGAATGGGCTTGGGTGGCCAGGGGAGTGTGGGAGTTGTCCGGCCGCCATGGAAGAGACCTGTCAAAGTGGGCCAGTCTGGATGAAGTCCAGGGCCAAATTGTTGTCCCAGTCCAGACCTGCGCAAGTACGTTCGGGAATCGGCGTAACTCCCTAATTTACATATTCGACGTGTAAAACTACGGAAGTGCCACCTAGTGGCCAGTGTAAAACTGCAACTAATATACGACGGTGTAACAGACTTACGCTGCTCGTATATTAGCAGAATAACAAAAAAAGATACGCCGGCTATTCTTAATATTTACGCGGCGTATCTCTTGATACGCCAACGTAAATACTTTCTGAATCTGGCCCTTTGTCTGGCCTGAAGTTACTCAAGGGGTGTAATGCAAGTGACTGCCACAAACAGTTAATAGCATGGGTCAGCTAAGCACATTGGTGTATGGAGATATCAGGACAAGAGTTAATACAGTGTGAGGATACAAGTGGTTACCAAGGGTAACAAAGGTTTGTCTAGCAACCTGTCGTAAGAGAGTGCATGTGACAGGTGGGATAGCCTCTTGCATACCAGAAGTGAGGTAGTGGAGATATGCCGGACAGGTAGAGAGGGCATGATGCCGGGTGAACTATTACCTTGGAAGCGGATCACTCCACATGCTGATGCTGGGGAATGATATCAACCAGTATACAGGTTTGCCCTTTGCCTTTCAGGCCCCTGGGAAGAATTTCTGGTGCTCTGTCTAACCTGCAAGAGGTGTCTGGCCATACTTGCCCCTCTGGCTCGCTGCCACATCTGCAATACACAGCTCTTTTGGCACCTATATGAGGAGGACATCTGCGGTGAGATCGGTCCTGACGACTTTCACAAAACAAACTCCGGCGCTGATACACTCATCAAAAAGATCCTGAAATCCCTCAATTCAATGGGATGGCTTCCCCCACAGGCTCAGGGGTCGTTATGTCGTACCACACTACTGAAGCGAAGACTTCACCCGGACGGGAAAGCTGCTGCAGCTCCACTGGAGAATATACATGAAGTCTTCGCTAGGGGCACGTGGGACCCCCGTTACTGGGAGTGAGGTATCGTAGATATGCTGGACAGGTGCAGGGAGCATTGGCTCTGTGTGTCCCTCCTAAATGCAACAGTGACCATGGTAGTGTTATCTAGAATCAAGAGAGTTAACTAGAGTTTAGTTGTCCAGGCAAGTAAAGGTACCCCATATGTAAGGCAGTGATTCTATCCAAAGTACATAGCATAACCCAGAAGAACCCACCCTGGGATAGGCCTCTTATGTAAACCTTGCTTGGTGCTCAACGAGGATGGAAACGTGTAGGATGTGACAACCAACCCACCACTCTACCCCTACATAATGCTGTTCTCATGTCAACACTGCTCCATGCATTTCCGAGGACTACCCACCCAAGAAGAATATCTGGAGAGGAACTTGGTGTATCATGTGGGAGGGCTTGAAGATTACAAAGGTATAGCCATTTCTACAAAATTAAGTGAGCGCTTCTGCGACCCAGTTTGCTTTACTTACCTAGAATTTATGGCAGGGCTACTGCATTTATCCAAAGACAATATGCAAAAACGTATTATATTGTATTTGAGGAGTGATTACTCACTGTAGTCCCACTATCTAGAGGAAATGGACAGCAGGACACAAAATAGTCATTGATATCCAATTTATCTGCATGCTGTTGTGATCATTTGAAAAATAAATAAAAACAAGTAATGACACATTGAACTAGTAGTGACCTAGTGATCCCTGTATCAGACTGAAATCAATCACTGTACAATCACTGTACCGTGAGTCTGAGCTCATATAAATCTTTACTACCTCCAATGCCCTTGATTCTTTAATTTTAAGTCATCAATTCCTAGAAAGATGGGACTATAAGACACAGGAAGCTGCAAAGCAAGGTGCTGAGCTCCTCAAGATAGACAACACGTAAATATAAGCTCGGTCCCTTTTCCTCTGTACACACGGCCGGTTTTCCCGACAGGAGAGCGACTTTGGTGCGGCTTTACACTCTCTGGTACTCAGGTAACATCAAAGTTGCATCAGTCACATCCAAATAGTGCAGGAACCTTTCTGTGTCCACAGCCGCATAATATGGTTAGAATTAAATGTAGGGCTAGAGTTAAGGGCTAGGGTTAGTGAAATTGCTAAGTGTTAGGGTTAGCAGTAATTGTTAAGGTTAGGGCTAGTGGTATTTGTTGGGTTAACCCTAACAATTACCACTAACCCTAAGGATTGCTAATTACCCTAACCAAAACTCTAACCTTAAAGGGGTGTTCCAGCCCTAAGTTGTGTTTATTAAAAGTCAGCAGCTACAAAAAGTGTAGCTGCTGGCTTTTAATAAACACTCACTTACCTGCTCCTGCGTTCCAGCGACGCGCCGACCGGGGCTCCGCTCCTCTCCCCCCCTCCCCGGCCGGCGTCTCCATCCTGACTGTGGGCACCCAGCCGTGACAGCCTTCGGCTTCACGGCCGGGCACCCACTGCGCATGCGCGAGCCGTACTGCGCATGCGTGCGCGGCGCGGCTCGCCGCTGATTGGAGAGGCGATCGCATGGGACCTGTCAGTGTCCCATGTGATCGCCTACAGGGAGGGGCTGGTGTAGGCGATTAAGGCTTAATCGCCTAACCAGCCTCTCGGCGGAAGCAGGAAGTGGGACAGGAAGTCCCACTCCTACTGAAGCCCCCACTCCCCCCCCAAAAAATTACATGCCAAATGTGGCATGTATGGGGGTGAGGAGTGGAGTAAGCAAAGGTAGTTTTTTTGGGTGGAACACCCCTTTAACTCTAAACCTATCCCTAGAAATGAAAAGTGCAGCGCTATTTATGTTTACAGATGTTATTCCTTAAAAATTGCTTAACAAATGTAAAAAAACATCTCTAATTAATTAACAGATGAAACAATTCAACTAGTGAAAAATTCACCTGGTATAAAAGATGCTGTGAAAATATGCTAAAACTCCAGTCAATGGGTGAGCAATATTCTTAAAGGGTTTGTAAAGGAATTTTTATTTTTTTATCTTAATAGCTTCCTTTACCTTAATGCAGTGCTGTTTTCATGTCCTTATTGTTTGTTTTTGCTCTCAAGTTTCTGTAATTCTTCTCTGATCTCCACACTTCCTGGTTGTCTGTTTCACTTATGACCACAGTACTGGGAGCTTTCTCTCTGTGGTCACTAATCAAGGAGGTGTGATTACTGTGTGTCTAAAACCCCACAGCACCAATCGTTTTCCAAACCATCACTGCCCTGTATTGGCTCTGTATGCTCTGTAAGGCAGAGATGCAGGAAACATGCAAAAACGAAACTAGAGGTACATTATATTAAAGATAAAAATCTATGTTTAATTGTTTTTTAAAAGGAATCAGTTAACTATTATGTTTTTATACCCTGTAAACAGTAATTTCAACAAAAAAATGTTTTTATTTATGTAGCGCTCACCCCCGAAGGAGCCGCTGGTTTGATTATGGGATCGGCAGATTAAGTTGCACTTCTTCTCTCTAGGGGTGCACCAGAAGTTTTCAATAACAAATGGAATGTCCAGACAGAAAAACAAAGGCCCAGATTCACGTACATCGGCGCATTATCGGTCCGGCGTAGCGCACCGCCATTACGTTAGACTTGCGCCATCTAGCCGCGTAATCCCTCGATTAACGTAGCTTTTGCGCAGGAAATTGCGCAAGCGTAAGGTTTTTTCCAGAGGCGTAAGGAGGAGTAATACAAATTGGGAGGGACGTGGGCGTGTTACATTGAAATGAGCCGTGACCCCATGCAAATGAAGGGCAGGCCGGCTCGCGCATGCGCGCGTGAAGGAGACCATGTCAGCTCCGCTGTGCGCATGCTCACAACTCGGGAGCGGCGCAATCAGTGAAATTGGAAATGGACTAGGGCAACGTTGTGAACTACGCAGACAGCATAAATAGACACACACAAACGCACTTGCATTGCAAAAGTACATCCCTTTGTGTCCCTTCCCATTTAACCAAGTGCTTTTGTTCCTGTTGTTCGTTGCAGTGTGTCTTGTAGTTGTCAGATTAGTGTTCTGTGTGATCAAGTGCTTGTTGGTATATTTGTGAAAGTGTTTTTTGATAAGTGTTTGAGAGACTGTTTGTTTGATTGATATATTTCTGTTCGTTTTTTTTCTTGCAGTTTTTTTTGTTTATATTGTTTTGTGACAGTTTCTTGGTGAGTAGTTTTCTCTCTGTGTGTGTTTTTTTGTGATTGGTTGTGCTTGTTTGTGTGCGTGAATTTTGTTGACTGGGACTGATTGTTTTTGGAAGTATGACTGAGAGAAAACAAAAGCTTAATTTTACTGTGGGGGAAAAAAGAATTCTTGCCCGGGCCATTAGCGAGTATGGGCGTTTTCTCCACGGCCCGCAGAGTGCCACCACCACCCCGGCCAGGAGGAGGGAGATTTTGGATAGGATCACGGAGCAGATGAATTCCTCGGGGGAGGGGGAGACACGGACCCGGTCTGGGATTGACAAAAAAATAAATGATCTCCGGCGTCAGGTGAAAAAAAAACTGGCCGCAATGCATGCCCATGCCAGGGGCACAGGAGGGGGCCCACCATGCCGTATTAGGCTTACAGTGACGGAGCATGTGGTGGCCCTGACCTTTCACCGGCATGAAGTGGAGGGCCTGCCAGGCTTTGACACAAGTCCGGTCCCCGTGGTGCCAGGTAAGGTTTTTTTTTCTATCAGGTGTGTAGCATGTGTGGGGGAGGGGGTGAAAGGGAATATGTGGCAAGTGTGTGGATCCTCCAACCTGTGAATGGTTTGTGTCATCCACAGATGTGCAGGAGGGTGCAGGGCCATCTGGCCTGACCGCTCCAACCCCAGGACAGCAGCCTAATGAGGCCCCCCCAACAAGGCCACAGTCCGCGGAGGAGGTTCAAGAGGAGGAGGACGATCATGAGGAGGAGGACGATCATGAGGAGGAGGATAATCATGAGGAGGATGATCATGAGGAGGAGGAGTCAGGCACTGGACGAGTGGTTTGTGCGGACTCTTCCCCTCTGGCTGGCAGAAGCCTGCCCTCCCTAAGGGGGAGCCCCCCCCCCTCCTCCCCCAACATGGCTCCCCTCACAAGGGCCTCCCCTTCTCCCCGCCCACAACCATCAGCTGGAGGCAGGATGTCATCCCAGAGCACCAGGGGGGCGCCCAATCTCCTGCCCGCCAGTCTGCGAAGGGACCAGGCCCTCCAGACCCGCCATCTGGGACAGCTCTGCCAGACTTTTGGGCGGGTGGAGGAGAGCCTGTCCTCCATGAAGGATACGCTGGATAACCTGGACTCCCACTCCCGGGCTTTCACAACCTGCCTAAATTAACTGCAGACTACAGCAGCAGGCGTTGGGCAGGATGTGAGGGCCCTTACCCAGGCTATCCAGGCCAACACGGCAACACTTGGTGCTTCCCTAGACAGAATTGCCGTGGCCTAGGAGGGCAGGCCGCCAGGTGGGCAGATATCAGGGGCTGCTCCTCCTTCCCCGGGTTTGCCCCTCCCCCATGAGTCTCCCCTGAGGGGCCGGGGCCGTGGCCGGGGGCGCCCCAGGCGTGGCTCACGCAGAGGGCAATCATTTTTTTTTTTTCCCCTTTTTTTTTGCTGACATTTTTTGCATTTTTTTTTTTTTTTTTTGCTGACATTTTTTTTTTTTTTGGCTGACATTTTTTTTTAATTTTGGGTTGTGCATGCTGTTTGAATGTGGGGGTGACATTCCTGCTGGAAAAGGGGTGTCATCCTCAATTTTGGTGGAGAAGGGTTCCCCAGGACCAGGGAGAAGTGATTCCCAGGTCCGTGTGAATGGTGTATGAATGTACAGTGACATAATTGGAGCCTTGACGTGGCGTTACTGCTCACCAGTCGTGCATGGTGGACTGGTGCCAATCCAATTTGATGTGGATGTGGTGTGTCTGTGCTAGGGACCACAGTGGTGTGCATGCATGCATTCTCATTGTGCCATGATTAATGTGTGTGTTTAACGTGCAAAGATGCCCAATGTGAGCTGTCTCCTGACTGCTCTTCCCTCAGAAGACGGGGTATCCTCGGTTAGGGGTTGATTGTCTGGTTGGGGGGTCAGGTCATCACGTAGCTCAACCTGCAGGCCCTTCCTCACTGCAAAATTGTGCAGCATGCAACATGCAACGATGATATGGCACACGAAGTTTGGGGAATACAACAGTGTACCCCCAGACTTATCCAGGCTTCGGAAACGTGACTTCAGGAGGCCAAAGGTGCGCTCCACCACTGCTCGGGTTTTGATGTGTGCTTGATTGTATCTTTCCTCCCCTGGGGTTTGGGGGTTCCAGATAGGAGTCATGAGATGGGGTCCCAGTGCATATGCAGAGTCACCTGGAAGGGAAAAGACAGGAGAATGTTAGTCATGCATGTGCCACTTGTGAGGTGTGCATCACGGGAGGGGATAGTCATGCCTGACTCCCATGTCACTCACCAACCAGCCAGGTGTTCCCATACACGTTCTGATAGAATTCCATTCGGATGTGGCATTGATTGTAGATGTAGCTGTCATGGGTGGATCCGGGGTGTTTGGCACGGACGTGCCATATGAGGCCTTGGGCATCAACTATCACCTGTACGTTGATGGAGTGCTAATTCTTCCGATTGCGGTACATGTGCTCTGTCTCATGGGGGGGCTGGAGTGCCACATGTGTTCAATCAATGGCCCCGATGGTGCGTGGGAATCTGGCAATTCTGTAGAAATCTGTCATTGCCTTCAGCCGCAGGTCCTCAGTGGTGGGTTTGATGATTTGGTTGGCCATGCGTCTGAGGATTGCTGGGACAACCTGGTGCACACATCTGCTCATGGAGGATTGTGACATCCCAGCCACCACTCCACTTGTACGCTGAAAAGAGCCACTGGCAAGGAAATGGAGTGTTGCCAGTACCTTGACCAGTGGCTGCACTGCATGTGAGCGTTGTGTTGGGCTGGTGATGTCCTCCTGCAGGGTTGTGGTTAATTCCAGGATGACATGAGGGGGGAATCTGAAGATGCGATACACCTCAGAATCACTCATGCCAAAGAGGTCTATGCGTGTGCGGTATACCCTCTCCTGTGCCATCCTCCGTGCCCTCCTCCTTCTTTGGTCATCTAAATTCACTAGTGCAGCTATGAGCGACGATGCCCCTGGCATGTTGGCAGTCAAATTGTAGTGCAACACGTGTGTGTGGTCTGCTCCTCAGTAACGGTGTTGCTTTCTGTGAGATGTAGACGTTTTTTCAAAATTTAGACCAGCTTTTATGTGCTCTAACTTTAGACAGGACATTTTGCTGTTGCGCACATCGCGTAGCCTGCGCAGCAACTGCGTTTTTTTGTGGATCCCCGGAACTCCCTCATTAGCATATTTGACTAGCAAATCAATGGTGTGTCTAGCGCATTTTTGCGCAGACGGATGCGTCTGTCTAACGAAATTACGCCGGACAAAAAAAAGTAGATTTCTGGCGTAAATCGTTTTCTGAATCGTGCGCATCTAAACGCACACGCACATTTAGACTTATGCACGCGCAACACCAGTTGTGCAGGCGTAATCGCTCTGTGAATCTGGGCCAAAGGGTTTTCTCTGTAATTTTAATTCCAGGCCAACATAGCCGAACATCAACTCAATGAAAGTGAGACAGGTTGATGACGAAAAGAAACTCAATATGTCGGGCCTGGATTAGAGCACAGCATAACTCAGCTGCCAAGCGTACAGATTTGCTTGCGTCGCCATTTAGACACAGACAGGGAGGAAAACAGGTCTCCTTCGTTGACCTGGCTTTAGGCCTCTGCCACAGGCCGGTGTAACTTTAACCTCTTTCCCACCGCGCCATAAGCATTTTACCTGGGACGTCGTCCTTCACTTTCGCGATTGCGCGTCCCCTGGGACGCGCTCGTGAAAGTGTCCGTGCTCGCCGGGTCTAGAAGACCCAGCGGATCACGGTAAATTGCCGCTGATCGCGGCCGTTTGTCACGTAATCGTGCCGTCAAATGACGGCGCGATCACTTGTAAACAAACCTCCCTCTCCTCCCTCTCCTCTCTGTACAGTGTGCGAGGAGAGGGGGGGGGAGCGGGGTGTCAGCAGCTGAGCTGTGGCTGGATCTGTGACAAATGCAGTCACAGATCCAGCCATCCCTCAATCCATCCCAGCTCTGCAATCCCCAGTACCCAACAATCCCCCAGTACCCAACAATACCCCAGTACCCAACAATACCCCAATACCCAACAATACCCCAGTACTCAACAATACCCCAGTACTCAACAATACCCCAGTACTCAACAATACCCCAATACTCGGCAATACCCCAGTTCTCAGCAATACCCCAGTACTCGGCAATACCCCAGTACTCGGCAATACTCGGCAATACCCCAGTACTCGGCAATACCCCAATACTCGGCAATACCCCAGTACTCGGCAATACCCCAGTACTCGACAATACCCCAATACTCGGCAATACCCCAATACTCGGCAATGCCCCAATACTCGGCAATACCCCAGTACTCGGCAATACCCCAATACTCGGCAATACCCCAGTACTCGGCAATACCCCAATACTCGACAATACCCCAATATCCTGCATGATACTTTGCAATACCCCAATACTCTGCAATACCCTGCGCGATACTCTGCAATACCGCCTATGGGGATTTTTAAGTAGCGAAGTTTGGCGCCATTCCACGAGTGTGCGCAATTTTGAAGTGTGACATGTTGGGTATCTATTTACTCGGCGTAACTTCATCTTTCACATTATGAAAAAAAATTGGGCTAACTTTACTGTTTTGTTTTGTTTTAAGCACAAAACAGTTTTTTAAATAACACGCGTTCAATAAATTTCTGCGAAAATACTGTGCAAGATAAAAAGTTGTAATGGCCGCCATTGTATTCTCTAGGGTCTTTGCTAAAAAAGCATATATAATGTTTTGGGGTTCTATGTAATTTTCTAGAAAATAAATGATGATTTTTCCATGTAGGAGAGAAATGTCAGAATTGGTCTGGGTGTTCCAGAACGCCTGATGGCGTTCCCTGCACTTTGGGCCTCTGTATGTGGCCACGCTGTGTAAAAGTCCCACACATGGGGTATCGCAATACTCGGGAGGAATAGCAGAATGTGTTTTGGGGTGTAATTTGTGGTATGCATATGCTGTGTGTGAGAAATAACCTGCTAATATGACAGAAACAAGTTTTTTTTTTTTCTTTTTACAGAATTTTCAGTAGTTTTTCTTTTATAGCGCAAAAAATAAAAAACCCAGAGGTGATCAAATACCACCAAAAGAAAGCTCTATTTGTGTGAAAAAAAGGACAAAAATTTCAAATGGGTACAATGTTGTATGACTGAGTAATTGTCATTCAAATTGTGAGCGCACCGAAAGCTGAAAATTGGTCTGGTTAGGAAGGGGGTTTAAGTGCCCAGTGGTCAAGTGGTTAAGTCGTCTGAATAAAGTAGAGCCTCCCTGTTCTGTTTTCTCAGTGTCCCATACCGAGCGACATCGGCACACACCTGTGTATGGCCCACATCCCCAGAATGCAGTCCGAGCTAGTGGATGTTTCCGGAACGATACGGGTCACTAACCTAACAAATCGTGACCGGGAGCAAAGTAACTCTCCCAATCCAACTAACTTATTTTTCTTCTTAGCGCAATACCCGTGCTAAAGGCAAGGGGACGCTACACACACCCCTCCCCCAAAGCATTCGGATAAGAATACTGGCCCGACATGAACTTTAAAGAGACATAGGAGAAGGAAAATATAACACATATGGCAATACACATTATCACAAATGGTACATATTATACGACCCCAACTACCTAGCTACCCAGTCTCCGCAGCGTCGGTGATAGACAGGTCCAACAATCCTGCAAACACAATTTGAAAAGAAAACATTTAGTATTCACATTAGTTCTCCCAGAGCGGAAGCAAAGCTGTGGGCTCCAACATGAGCACAAAACTTCCCTTCTCTCTCAAGAGGCCACATTAATATAAGTGCTTCAATTGGAACATAAAACATGAAGGACACAGTGAATTCTTATTGGTATGCCTCTCATTCCTGGGCGGGTAATGCAACAGTCCGCGTGCACAAAAAAACTCAAATAGGTGCCAGAGTGGTTGCATAGAGGAAAATAGAAATGTCTTGTCTCTTTTTTTTCTCCACCGATGTTTCAATGACATTTCCGAAATCCAGCTTCTTGTGCAAGGACCCCTCCCATTCTAACTGACTAAAAACCCAATCCCTCCAGAAAGTACATTCCACAAACGCCTCCATGGCTCCGGAGAGGAGAAAGGGGGGGGGGGGGTTATAAAACTGGGAGAATAGTTCAGTTAACACAGAGGGGCATACTTGTCCGTAACTTTCCCAACAATAGCACGGCAAACTTCAACAAAAGCCTGGGGCGCTGTGATAAAATGTCTGACTAGGACGATTCGTCTCCGGTTAAGGAGAACAGGGTGAGAAAAAAAATGGCTCAACTCACCCGCTCCTCAAGGTGGTGACAAGGCTCTCAACTCACACAATTTTCTCCGAGTGGGACGCGTCTTCCTGGTGCCGGGGACTCGGAATCCCCCAAGACCTTGCTGTTCTGGGAACTGCGGCTCGAAAAGGTGATCAGGCAAATCTCCATCTGTTCGCGACCTGCTCGACCACATATCCAGGTCATAGGAGTCCTCCGCTTCAGCGGGGAGGTAATGGCAGGCCTTGGTTGTGGCAACGGCCGAATCAGTCCAGGAAAATCTTCTCACCACATCCCAGTCAATGGGTCGGTAGGGCCCTGTCCCCGATGCAGGGCAAAGAACTGATACTGTCCCAGCAAAGACAGCCTCTCGTGGAACCTTAGGATCCGCGCAGGTTGAGCATCTGACTGCGCAGGTCCTCTACTTCCTCCGTCAGGTCTCCTTTTTTCTGACCCTCCAGTTCATCAATATCTCTGAAGGATGGAAACTCCGGCCACAAAGTCTCCTCTTCTAAGGTGACCATCCCCGAGGATTGGACGACATAATACTCTGCCAGATTTCCCACCGATGGGACGGCCTTAAAGAGATAGGCCCGGCAATTCAAACATCTGGCAAAAGGTGACAGGTGTACAGCCATCATTCCACAATGATGGCAGGCTATCCCAAGGATCTCGGTCCCCTTTGAGGACAGCAACGCTAACTGTCCCTTTGCAGGCAGGCGGACACCCATGTCTGTCACAGGCACGCCAAGCTTTGCGGGCTCAACAGGCCGTCTTGGCTCCATCTTGGGACGTATCAGAATAGGCAGGACCTTCGGAACTGTGGACATCTTCAGATAGTGATCCGTCCTCGTTTCTCAGTGTCCCATACCGAGCGACATCGGCGCGCACCTGTGTATGGCTCAGGTGCCTGATTCTCTAGACGGCATTGGAAACCCAGCCACTCACTGGGGTCCCTCCAGACTCATCTCTGACTGAGACTCTGTAGGTCCCGGACACTTGGCCAGGCAGACCATGCCAGTGTGGCCCCCTGGGCGTGCACACCCTGAAGGTGGGTGCCACAGCCCGACTCCGGGACCCCCCACAGGCAATGCAAAAAGAACCCCCGACACATGACCTGACTCTCAGATATATCCCCTCCCAGCATTCCCAGCGAGAGAAAGCCCTCTGCCATTGGCTGCTGAGGAAGAATCCATCCGCCAGAAATCCCTCTGGCTTCCACTGCTGGCCAGGGACGGACTCGCATCCCCAGAATGCAGTCCGGGGAGGCTCTAAATTGTGACCAGGAGCAAAGTAACTCTCCCAATCCAACTAACTTCTTTTTCTTCTTAGTGCAATACCCATGCTAAAGGCAAGGGGGGGCTACATTTACAACTCCTTTAAGGTTAATGGTGCAAAAAAATAAACGCACAGGTGCCTGATGGCAAGTAAAAGTCCAGACAGGTGAAAATGTGATCCAAACTAAACAGAAAATGTTCAACCACAGGTGTGAGCCTCGAAGTAGAAAGACAGCCGAAGACACCACCACGAATAATAGGAGGAGGCTTACCAGATGTTGCTGACTTAGGGAGGCATATACCAACCAAGTCAAGAAAGGCTTATTGGTCGGTAGACCCAATGGGTACAGCTGGTCCTGGATCCAAACCTGTTAGTCAACACCAACAAGCCCGGACATCAATGCAATGCAGCAGGAATGTGGCACAATATCATGTAGAGATCAGAGGCTTTGTATCCACGTAGCATGCGTAGTATAATGAAAGAACTTGCATAGCGTGATACAGTTTTAAAAAGTAGTATTTATTAGCAGGATAGAAAAAATAATTCTCTTCAACAGGCAAATTTCTAATAGTATATCTTGTTTCATTTGGTAATGTCCAGTCTTTCCAAAACGAAATTTCAAAGTACAGCACTTTAGAACGACATGCCTTAAGTCAACAAATGTACTGAGGATTTTTCTACAAATGTTTGTTTGGAAATCTACTAGTATTTGACCAGTTTAACTCCCTTTCCCAGGACTGGACATGCTTTTTGTGGAGAGTCTGTGCCCATTATTTAGGTTATTTAGGTGCCCATTTCTACTAGTGTCATATAGACTTCTATCTAGTTGTCAGTTGATATAATGTTTTTAGGTGACCAGTATTTGAATAAGTGAAAGGGGTAAAAATTGATCTCACACGGCGGCCCTTTTGGTGACTTTACTGACACTGCTCCTTCTGCTCATATGACAGTATTAGTGCATGGTGATTGGCATATTACCATCACACAGGGGCGGGGAGAGAGAGTCCTCATCCTTGTGATCTGAAGCTTACATAGGGCTTCCTTTTCTCACTCCCATGAGCAAACACAGGAAAGGTGAGTATGCTACTGGTGGGAAGGGAGGTGTTGAAGCATCTGTTCCTTTTTTCTCCATAATTAATACACTGGGTTGCAATAAGAAATCTCAACTGTGTTAAAAAAAAAAAAAATCAGCATATAGGACTCATTCTCATTAGCTTTTGTCTATACTGAGGGTTTCCAGTGTTTTTTTTTACTGGTGGTAATCTACAGCTTGTGGGATATAGTTTGGTGCAAGTTTTTATTTATTTATTTTAAATAAGAAAAAGGAATTGTGAAGTAAGAACAGTAATGCGCTGCCTGACAGATCACATGTTACGTGAAAAATAAAAACAATTTCCTCAGATGTGAGCAGGTGCCAGGAAGTTCCGTTTTGTGCAACGTTGTTTTCAACATCATTCTAAGTGATGTGGTAACAATTTCTAGGGCAGACAAATGTTTCATGTACATAACAAGTTCCCAGTTTGGACATTGCTTGTCATTGGCTGTAGATTATTCACTACTAATATAAAATCGTAAACTGCATTAAAAAATGTAGTGTACAGTATATATATTGTAAGGGGTTAGCTCGGTAGCGGGGGTATGTGACCCCCTGGATGGGTTCACTACACACTGAACTATACAGAGAGGCAGCCGAAGGCGGTTGAAAACATTGGGCCATATCCACAAAGAATTACGGCGGCGTATACCCAGATACGCCACCGTAATATTAAATTCCCGCCGGCGTATCTTCGTTTTGTATCCACAAAACAAGATACGCTGGAATTACGCTAAGATACAACTGGCTTAACGTTATTACACCGTCGTATCTTAGTTGCATACTTACGCTGGACACTAGGGGCGCTTCTGTTTTTCCGCGTTGAATATGCAAATGAGCGAGTTACGGCAATTCACGAATGTACGAGGCCGGCGCATACCTTTTACGTCTTTGCGTAAGCGTATGTCCGGCGTAAAGTTACCCCTGCTATATAGAGGCGTACACCATGTGAAGTATGGACGTCAGGCCAGCGTCAAATTTTCCGTTGTTCACGTCGTTTGCGTAAACCGTTCGAATAGGGATTTGCGTAAGTTACGGTCACGCCGTTTTCATTGACTATTTGCAACGTGATTTTACGCATGCGCACTGGGATACGTCCATGGCCGGCGCATGCGCAGTTAAAAAAAATGTCATTTACGTCGGGTCACGATTAATTTAAATAAAACATGCTCACCTCTTCCCAATTTGAATTAGACGCGCGTACGCTGGCCCATTTACGCTACGCCGCCGTAAGTTAGGACGCAAGTGCTTTGTGAATACGGCACTTGCCATTCTAAGTTGCGGCGTAGCGTAAATGATATACAATACGCCCGGCAGAAACTTAAGCCGGGCTTCGTGGATCTGGCCCAAAGAGTTTGGTTTATTCTTCCATATTGCTGGAAACAAGTGCAAGCATCCAAACAGCATAAACAAAACAAAACATAAAATAAACCCTGGCCACAGGAACCTATCTATGGAGTCTGGCACAGCCTACTGCTGGGCAGACACTGCTGGTCATACAGCAGAGAAACAATAGTCTCTTTGATTTTTATCACACAGAAAAATCAACAACCACCTCACCTCTTCAGAAGTCTTTCTCACTGCTCTCCTTAACTCAAAAAGCCTCAGGATGCAGCAATCAGTAGTCATCCTTTGGATAAGTTATAGAGGCCCTAATTGCCTCATTCTGAACAGCTGAAGTTTTCCAATGCCCTAAACTTTCTGGCTACCTCTGTAGTCGACACCTGGTAGTAATTGGTGTATTGTCTAAACAAGGCAGAAATGTATCTCACGTCTGTGACAACACCGACAGATTTACCTGACTTCCTGTCACTTCCTGTCACTTGTTTCAACCCTAGGGTTGGGACACAGGTTGCCAAGCACGCATGCACTCGGGACAACACATCTGCATTCCCCATTTTAACACCGGGGCGATGCGTTACCACAAAACTAAATTCCTGGAGGGCCAGGAACCACCTATTTATTCTCCTATTGGTCTCTTTGTTATGTGCCATCCACTTCAATGGGGCATGATCCGTCACCAGTTCAAACCGTCTACCCACGAGGTAGTACCCGAGAGAATCCAAAGCCCATTTCACCGCCAAACACTCTCTCAATGGTGGCATAATTCTCCTCATGGGCCTTCAACTTTCCGCTGAGGTACATAACAGGGTGTTCCTCCCCCTTGATAATCTGGGACAGTACAGCTCCTAACCCCACATTTGACGCATTTGTCTGAACCACAAAGTCCCGTGAAAAATCAGGCAAATTTAAAACTGGCTGACTACATAAGTCCATTTGGTCATGACAGACTCCTTCCCTTTGGTCAGACCGATTTGATCGGATTTGTCTGCTGGGATATATTGGTTTGATCGTGTACACACGATCAAACCAAAATCCCTGCCGGCAGACAGCGCGGTGACGTGGCGGTGACGTTGACGCTGCCACGTCACCGCACCAGGAAGTAAAAAAATTCCACGCATGTGCGGGCAGATATGTCCGCTGGTTAGTGTACTAACCAGCAGACATGTGGGACAGACGGGTTCCCAGCAGACAGATTTTAAAGCATGCTTTAAAATTTGTCTGCTGGAAAAACCTGTCTGTCCGCCCGTACACATGATCGAATTTGTCTGCTGAAACGGTCCGTCGGACCGTTTCCAGCAGATAAATTTGATCGTGTGTATGTGGCCTTTTGGGCTTCTCCAGATAATAGGGGGCCACTAGTCCAGCCCACTGTTCTTTAGGCCAACTCTCTTTTTCCGCTGTTCTCTCAAACGTGGTCAGAAACATCTCAGGGTCATCATCTGCAGTCATCTTTGGCAATAAGTGTCTTACCCGAAAAGCCAATATGTTACTGACCTCACTCCCAGCCTCGGTCTGCTGTCTCTGAAGCTGTTTCACGATGGCCTCCATTTGCTGCTGGTGTCTCTGTTCCAAGCCTGCAATGCTCTCTCGGTGAGCTGCAAGGCTCTCTTGGTGAGCTGAAAGGCTCTCTTGGTGAGCCTGTTGTTGAGCTGTGTGAGCCTGTTGTTGAGCTGCAAGGCTTTGCTGCAAACCTGCATGTGTCTGCTGTTGATTTGCATTTGCTATAGCCAGATTTTTCAGTATCTCCTCTACTTTGGTTTACTTTAACTGCCCGCGGCACTCCACCATGTGTAAGGGGTTAGCTAGGTAGCGGGGGTGTGTGACCCCCTGGATGGGTTCACTACACCCTGAACTGTACAAAAACGGCACTTGAGGATGACTGAAAACAAATGATATGGTTTATTTTTCCATCTTACGGGATACACGTGCAAGCATCAAAAATAGCATAAACAAAACAAAACATAAAATAAACCCTTGCCACTTGGGGCGTCTACCTTCCCAACACAGGAACCTACCTATGGAGTCTGGCACAGCCTACTGCTGGGCAGACACTGCTGGTCCTACAGCAGAAAACAAAAAAAAAAAGTCTCTTTGATATTTCTCACACAGAAATATCTATCAGCACCTCACCTCTTCAGAAGGGCTTGTGTCTGCTCCTTCACTCACAAAGCCCCCAGGATGCAGCGATCAGTCGTTATCCTTAGGCTTTATTTATAGGGGCTTTGATTGCTTAATTTGGAACAGCTGAAGGCTTCTAACTCCCCAAACTTCTCTGGCCATTTCTACAGCCGACGCCCAATAGTAATTGGTGTATTGTCTACACATGGCAGAAAAAGTATCTTCCGTCTGGGACAACTGAAGTTTTCCAACGCCCTAAACTTTCTGGTTACCTCTGTAGTCGACACCTGGTAGTAATTGGTGTATTGTCTAAACAAGGCAGAAATGTATCTAACGTCTGTGACTACACCAACAGATTTACCTGACTTTCTGTCACATACCCCCCCTCTTGTTTCAACCCCAGGGTTGGGACACAGGTTGCCAGACACGCATGCACTCGGGACACCCCATCTGCATTCCCCATTTTAACACCGGGGGCGATGCGTTACGACAAAACTAATTTCCTGAATGGCCAGGAACCACCTATCTATTCTCCTATTAGGTACATAAGAGGGTGTTCCTTGCTCTGTAATATACTTATTTTCAGTTGTAAACCATGCAAATGCTTAATTGGTTTTTCAATGGACACAAAGATTTCCCTCGATAGCTCAATCCCAGCAAAGGCGACACCCAACAAATCTGTTCTTCTATGAACTGGACTAAAGTCTGACGCATATGACCTTTGATAAACCGATGTACTAGGCGGTTTTTCTTCCCTTTGGTGCGCTAGACGGAAATCATTACTTGTCAATTCTACATTTCCAAGTTTCTTACTTTGTGATAGTTCAGACTCACAAGTATGGGGAAAATCTATCAAACCCAATGTAAGGTTTTCAGAAACGGAATCCTCGTCACTTTCTTGAACCAACCGCTTACGATGTGCATCACTTGTTCGCACACCCCTATTCTCACCAAGAACTTGACAATTGCTATTAGACACATCATTAACTGAACTAGACAACATTACTTGTCTAGCAGATACAATCACTTTTGAAATTATGTTTATGGCTAGTTGTTCAACTATCTTTGCCTCATAGTCTCCCAAAAATGTTTTAGTATTTGTTTCTTTGAAACCATCGACTATTGGACACAAATTCTCATATTCTTCATTCCTTTCAAGACATTTGGAAAAAGCATCCAATAAATTAGTACATTTAGCCTCTCTGACCACTTCAGTGATGGAGGTTTCACCTGCCATTACAGATTCTACACTTTGAAAAATAGATTTTACTTCCCAAGGAATCTTTGTAGTCCAAAGTATTATCCTGCATTACTTGCTCTGACAGAACACTTTCTAAAGACTGAGTTTCACAGGATGTGACATTACCTTTATATTCAAATCCGATTTCATTAACATAAAACTTAACACACTGCTCTTCAACATGCAAATAATTCACAGAGGCAAAAATAGCTTCAGTCTGGGTGCATATTTCCTGCAATTCAGATTCCTCAATGACCCTGCTCCGCTGATCATCAACTATGAGAAAGTCATGAATATCACCTGCCTTACTACATTTACAAGGCTCAGTGGATATTGGACACACTTTTTCTACATCATTTAGTGCAGTGTCAGAATTAAGTTTTTCAGCTTTATTTCCATCAAGCAACTAACTGAGAACTGAAGACGTGCAAACCTGTACTTCCTGCACTTCAGCCACTTCATTTGCCCTGAAGCGGTCATGGATTTCACTTTCAACATCACTTCCAGAAAGTTCAGCTTCATTTTCCATAAAGTCCTTCAGATTTAACTTTCTAAGAATTGCCTCCTCATCGTCGTTATCTTCCACACATATTTCATTATTTATTGTTAGTCCATTCTGGGGGTTGGCTGTTTCCGTAGGACAATCATCAACTTTAACATCTTCATGTTCCGTTTCTGCTTTGGTAATCTTGGTGACACCAGGAACTCCTAAATTGGCAGAGTAGGCCCAAAGAAATGAACAGTGATCCATACAGCCCTGGCACCCTATCTCATGCAACTCAACGTGCTCCGACGGAACTGCCCCTAGGTGCCGACCATGAAACCAGTCCTCACACCGCACACACTGGATCATCTCATCTGGGGTCTCATCCTCAGGATCGGGGTACGGTCTCTTACATGTGCAGTAGATGCCAAAGAAATTGTCTTTGTAATTATTAGCCAGGTTTGTCTTCTCTTTATCCGGATATAACTTGCACTCCCGCTGTTTAAATTTGGCATTTCCACAATTGCAGCGAAATTTCCTCTTGGTGTAGAGCTCAAACAAGTCGTGGCCTTCATGACACTTGTATGTACAGGCCAGACATATCCCAGCAGGCTCCTCTTTATCCAGGGTGCAGGTACTGCAGGCGTACAGCGCTTGTCTCTTCACATAACCCAGGGGGTAGGAGCATTTTTCGGAATCGCTTCCCGCCAGCACAGCAGACG
Source organism: Rana kukunoris (assembly GCA_029574335.1). Classification (NCBI taxonomy): domain Eukaryota; kingdom Metazoa; phylum Chordata; class Amphibia; order Anura; family Ranidae; genus Rana; species Rana kukunoris. The sequence goes on from CM056050.1 coordinate 433,438,474, forward strand.
CCTCATCCTGCAGGGCGTCATCCTCCTTCAGGACATCCAGCAGTGACAGGACCGGCTCTTTCTTTACTGCCATTTCTATCTTTACTTCCACCTTCACTTCCTCCTCTTCATCTTCTGCACCACTTTCAACTTCTGCAAGCTCTTCGCTGTCAGAATCATCACATGGTAGAAGATGGAAATCCTCAAATCCGGCCTCATTTTCTTCATTTTCTCTGTTGGTGAAAGAACCGGAACAGAGAGCAACTGCTTCATTCATTAGGTCACTTTTCTCATTTTCAGCATGAGCCTTTGTACAACCAAAAGATTTTTGATTTGGACCATCATCTTGACAGACAAATTTTCCAGAGCAGAGTCCTAGCAACTCTTGGAGTCATTTGCATCAGGCTGGCTGGTGTTGGATTGTGATTCCTTAAACTTTCCCGAGCAGAGATCTAACAGTTCGCCCATATTTACATTCATAGCATTCTCATCCATATTGTCCATCATAAGTCTTTGCTTGGCAGAGCTGTACTTGCTCCTGTTGCGGCCAACATTTAGAAAACCATGAGCATGCGTGACAATGATCTCTTCGTTGTAATCCTCATCACTCCAAAGTAAGCTTTCCATGCAAGAATCGCTGAGCGTCTCCTCATCACTTAGTCTTGGATATGCCGGTATATTGGAGATGCCGGTATATGGACGGCATCCATGATCGCTGCTTTTACCGGAACACGGGGCCTTATAATCAGTGTTGAGCTTTGAAGGTTGTAATTTTTTTTTATGAGAGCTCCTTAGAAACCCTACCAGACAGCTCTGACTTTGCTTTCTTTTTCTTCTTCTTTTTCTTTGACTTCAGACTCAAGAAATCTTTGAATTTTTCTTTAACACTTTCAGACAGCTTGTCTGGCTTGCGATGAGACTTCTGGATTAAGTTCTCCTTGCTTTTGTCTTTTAGGGACGGTTGGTGGGAATTTGAACTGTTTGTGGTGCGTCTTCTCTTTGAGCTTTGCTGACTGGCCTTTTTATGAGCTAAAGAGCCTCTTGTCTGCATATGCCTCGTGACAGGACTCTGATCCTGCTCTGACTTGTCAACGCCAGGGAAATACTTCATATGGTAATGCAGCAATTTGGCTTTGCGAAAAAATTTGGAGCAATCCAAAATCTTGCCTTTAAACTTGTTGGGTTCCTGTTCCAAGGAAACAGCTTTGGTAGCTGGATCGTCAAGTTTCTTCAAAGTATTTGCTAAAGGTTCTGTACTGTCTTTAGCAGAACTGTCAGACCATTGATTCAGCTTCATAGGAGCTGCTACTGCGGGGACAGCCGGGACCTCCTCAGCACCTTCTTGTAACTGAGGGTCTTTCTCTTCTGGTTTGATCTCGTCTGGTTTGACCTCTGGAACGCCATTCACAACATTGGTTTCCACAGGCTCTACAGACTCTTCTACTACTAATGGCGGCTCCTTTACTTCGGGAGATCAGGCTCTGCCAGGGCACACTCCTCTGGCTCCACTTCTTGTTCCTCTGGTGAAGTACTACCCTCTGGTGATGATTCCGTCTCAACAACAGACGTGGTAACCTCTATAGCATTATGATCCTCTGGATTCTCAATCAGAGAGGGCTTGCTATCCTTTTCCTCTGTTCTCTCAAATAGTTTCGCAATGGCCTCCATTTGCTGCTGGTGTTTCCCTTCCCAACCTGCTATTCTCTCTTGGTGAACCTGTTGATTAGCTGCAAGGCTCTCTCGGTGAGCTGCCATGCTCTCTTAGTGAACCTGTTGTTGAGCTGCAATGCTCTGTTGTTGAGCTGCAAGGCTCTCTCGGTTAGCTGCCATGATCTTTTGGTGAGCCTCAAGGCTCTCTTGGCGAGCCTGTTGTTGAGCTGCAATGCTCTGTTGTTGAGCTGCAATGCTCTGTTGGTGATTTGCATTTGCTATAATCAGCTGTTTCAGCATCTCCTCCAGTTTGGGTTTACTTTAACTGCCCGCATTCTCCACCATGTGTGAGGGATTAACTCGGTAGCGGGTGTGTGTGACCCCCTGGATGGGTTCACTACACGCTGAACTGTACAAAAACGGCACTTGAGGATGACTGAAAACAAATTATATGGTTTATTTTTCCATCTTGCGGGATACACGTGCAAGCATCAAAAACAGCATAAACTAAACAAAACATAAAATAAACCCTTGCCACTTGGGGCGTCTACCTTCCCAACACAGGAACCTACCTATGGAGTCTGGCACAGCCTACTGTTGGGCTACAGCAGAAAACAACAAAAAAAGTCTCTTTGATATTTCTCACACAGAAATGTCCATCAGCACCTCACCTCTTCAGAAGTGCTTGTGTCTGCTCCTTCACTCACAAAGCCCCCAGGATGCAGCAATCAGTCGTTATCCTTAGGCTTTATTTATAGGGGCTTTAATTGCTTAATTTGGAACAGCTGAAGGCTTCTAACTCCCCAAACCTCTCTGGCCATTTCTACAGCCGACGCCCAATAGTAATAGGCAGAAAAAGTATCTTCCGTCTGGGACAACACAGACAGATTTACCTGACTTCCTGTCACAATATATATATATATATATACACCCCTTGCATTTTTGTAAATATTTTATTATATCTTTTCATGTGACAACACTCATTAAATTACAGTTTGCTACAGTGTAAAGTAGTGAGTGTACAGTTTGTATAACAGTGTAAATGTGTTGTCCCCTCAAAATAACTCAATGCTCACTTTCTGTTCTTCTGTCTGTAACTCACCACCATAATGCAAGGCTTTCTTCCTGGTGTGGAGAAAGCCTCTTGAGGGGGTAGGGGGTGAGCAGGAGTGTCAGGACGCCCACTAACACACATCTCCTTTCTCTATCTGCAAAGTAGAGAGGGTCCTGACTTGCCTGCTCGCCCCCTCCCCTCTCAAGAGGCTTTCTCCACACCAGGAAGGAAAGCCTCACATTACGGTGGTGAGTTACAGACAGAACAACAGGAATTGAGCATTTCTCAGAAGAAATTAGGACATTTAAAAGCAAAATTGAAGGATGAGGTAAGTGAAGTGACTGCACTAAGGTAAAGGAAGCTATTTATGTGGGAAAAAAATCCCTTTACAACCCCTTTACAACCCCTTTAATGTCTAAATCGCTGGCAACAAAAGTGAGTACAAAAGTGAAAATGTCTAAATTGGGCCCAAAGTGTCAATGTTTTGTGTGGCTACCAATATTTTCCCACACTGTCTTAACCAGTGTTGCTCATATTACTTTAAAAAAGTAATTAGTTACAGTTACAAATTACTTCTCCGAAAAAGTAATTGCGTTAGTGACTCAGTTACTACATTGAAAAAGTAATTAGTTACTCAGCAAAGTAACTGAATTTTTTTTTAATATTCTACAATGCTTTGTTGAGAAGCAGGTGACGGGCGCTTGCCAGGGAGCAGTGAGTTAATACTCCAAGACAAAAGAATGTCAGATCCTTGAGAGAAGAAAACCGGAAACAAATGGTGATCTTGTGTATATCCCAGCCTAGGTATATCCGTCCCACCATGTATGTGCAGCTAATAAGACTTAAAACCCTTATCCATCTGCTATATATTACATCCAAATTATAAGCTGGAATAAAATCTATGGGCCAGATTCAGGTAGATGAGAGTATCTTTCCTCTGGAGTAACGCTTCTCATTTACGTTACTCTGAAGACCCTTTCAGCGCAAGTCCTGTAATTCACATAGCAGTTGCGCGTAAACTTGCGCCAGAGTAACGATAATGCGCTGGCGTAACCCGACGCAAGTGGAAGTGGGTGTGATTATATGTAAATGATGGGCGGAGCCCAGCGCAGAGGCTTACGTTCAGCGCATCATCCACGGAGCATGCGCAGTGAGTGCGGCTCCACTCGCCCCCTTGTGCGCATGCTCACAACTTCCGTCGGCACCACTTCCTGGGAAACGTCAGCGCAATGCGTTCCGCTGGACGCTTAAAAGCGCTGGCGGAAACGCCATTCCGGCGCAAAAGAAGTTCCATTTCCCCCCACCCCAGGGAAGATACTTTTGTTTGGTCATGGCTGCTCTCGCTACCCGCAGAGAGAGGAGGAACCTCAATTACAATGCCCAGGAGGTCTCGCTCATCATTTCGGCAATGGAGACGGATAATGCTTTTCTCCATGGCAAAAAAAGCCGGAAGGCCAGCCGGGAGAGGAAGCAGGGCATCCTGGAGTTCATTGCTGCCAGGGTCAATGTCTTGGGCTACTCCACCCGGACTGCTGGGGACATACAAAAAAAAATTAATGACCTGCGGCGCAAGGTGAGGGACAAGGTGGCCTCCATCAGGAGGTATGAGAGGGGCACAGGTGGTGGTCCCCCATGTCCTGTCACCCTAACCGCAGAGGAGGAGGTGGTTGCTCGCTGCCTGGAGAGGGAGCAGGTGGAGGGGGTCCCAGGCTATGACTCCGTGGAGGAAGGCACAAGGACAGGTAAGTGTTTTATAATCCCCTATTTGTTGTTTTGCATTTGGGGGGGGGGAGGGTACATGTGCCAAGTGTGTGGGACCACCAACATGTGTCTGCTTTGTGTCATCCACAGATGACAGAGCTGGGCCATCATCTGTCAGCGTCCATTCCACCCCATCCCCCCCACGCCATCGTGTGCCCGAGCCACTGGGTGGATGTTAGAGGAGAGTGGCTCCTCCACCTTCCATTTGTGGAGGATGCCCACAAATGCTCAATAGGGTTTAGGTCTCCTCCCCTTCTCCTGGAGCCGTCTGTCATCCCCTCCCCCATGCTTGTGCCAGGGCGACTCCATCAACTTTACTCTCAGCTTCCTTAGCAAGGCAGTGGTCGTCTGGAGGTGTGTTTGGGGTCGTTATCCCCTCCCCCATGTTGGAATCACTCCATCCCCCGCCACTGCGGCCCAGTCGCCGAAGGGAGGGGGATCATGGGCAGCTTCAGTATGTCACAGTAAATGGGGGCCATTGGCATTCATGGTTGACCCTCAATGAATTGTAGCTCCCGCAGTGTAGGATGTAAGCTGCAACTGCGCTGCAGTGGTCACCACTTTGGGGGAGGTGCAGGGGGATATTCGGCACCTTACTGCAGCCGTCCAGGCCAACACTGCTGCCATCCAGGGCAACAGTGCTGCCATCCGGGACCAGGGGAGGCTAAGTCAGCGGGCCCAGCATTATCAGGTCACCCGTCAGCTCCGGATGCAGGCCCAGACCAACTCCTACCTTGGACGGATAGCCAGGGCCTTGGAGGGCATGCAGGCCACACCTGTCAGGAGTGGCCCACCTGGGGATCAGCCACCTCCAGATGCCCCCCCACCCCCACCCACTCCATCCAGGCAGCTGAGGAGCCAGAGAGGGGCCCCCAGAAGAAGCCCCCGGCATCCCCGATGAGGCCTTTTTTTTTTTTTCTTGTTTTATATTTTTGGTTTGGACATACTCAGGTCATGAGTTTATTTTTTCTTTTTCTCAGGTTATGAGATTTTGTTTATTTTATTTATCAGGATATGATATTTTTAATTTCTTTTTGTACTGCACACGGTCAGGAGTGCAGGGGACAGTGTGAATGGTGTGTGAATGTGAGAGGGTGGCACTCCTGACAGTAAGGGGTGTCACCCTCGGCCGTGGTGGTGAAGTTAACCCCACGGCTGAATGAATGACGTGTGAAAGGTGTATGAATGGACAGTGACATCATTGGGGCCTTGACGCTGGCGTTGCTGCTCCCAACTCCTACATGCTGGACTTGGGCTAATCCAATGCGATGTGCATGTGGTGTGTGTGATCTAGGGACATCAGTGGTGTACATTAATGTTTTGGTTTATTGTCCAAAGATGCCTACGGCGAGGACCCTCCTGACTGCTCTTCCATCAGCAGACTGGGTGTCCTCTGGCAGGTGGGGACTGTGTGTTGGTTATTTTTAGGGGTCAGGTCATCACGTATGTCAATCTGCAGGCCTTTTTTCATAGCAAAGTTATGTAGTATGCAACATGCACCGATGATCTGACACACAAAGGTAGGGGAATACAATAGGGTCCCCCCAGACTTATCCAGGCATCGGAAACGGGACTTCAGGAGCCCAAATGTTTGCTCCACCACTGCACGGGTTTTGATGTGTGCTTCATTGTATTTTCTCTCTCCTCTGGTTTGGGGGTTCCGGAAAGGAGTCATTAGATGGGGTCCCAGTGCATATGCAGAGTCACCTGTAAGGTAAAAGACAGGAGAATGTTAGTCATGCATGTGCGACTTCTGTTGTGCATCACGGGATGGACTGTACTTCATAGAAACATTAGCAATGTCCCCAAAATACATCGTTTTTGATCTTCCTCCTTTGCAACCAACCAGACCTGTGAGTGTCTCTAAACCAATTTTAGATTTATATGGATATCTGATTGTGGATAAGCACCTCAGCATTTACTTCAAGGACGTGCCATATGAGGCGTTGGGCATCGGCTATCACCTGTACGTTGATGGAATGCCAATGCTTCCGATTGCGGTATATGTGCTCTGTGGCACTGGGGGGCTGTAGGGCCACATGTGTGCATTCAATGGCCCCCACAGTGCGTGGGAATCTGGCAATGCTGTAGAAATCTGTCATTGCCTTCAGCCGCAGCTCCTCAGTGGTTGGTCTGATGAACTGGTTGGACATGCGTCTGAGATTCGGGGAGTGCACACATCCTGTTCCCGGCCACCACTCCACTGACAGGAAGTGCTCACTTCAAGGAAATGTCAGTCCGGCCAGGAACAGGACACTAGCTTGGAAGTGTGATGGTTGTCACCGGCGCAAAATAATTGTGGTTATTTAAGTTGACCTGCTGCAGTACTGTGTAAGCCTTTAGGAAGGCCTAGGTAGTAGAGCGGAGTGCGGTATATTGTTACTGCGCTGGTCTGAATAGGTGATGACACAAAATAATCCCCTTAGTTTATAAGGTGCTGAATTTGTTGTTCAGTCCTATCGTCAACGTACTGTGCGTGTGGCCGTCTGGATAAAGATAAAGCACCTTTTGTAATAGGTGATTATCTGACTAGATACACCTCCTCATGTCCAGCTATGGTGCTTTCGAGGGGAAAAATACATGTGCAATTGTGTACTAGGGGAAATCTATGTGGCGCTACTGTGCCAGGGGACAAACAAGCGCTGAATACTCTGGCGTCGGATTCCGCCGGTCGCAAATACCCGTTATATACACATATATGTGTGGGTACAGTGTTCAGCTCTCTCGAGCATATGCAATGTCCTAGCATATATACCAATGTCCTACTCTCTCGAGTGTGCTGATATGTGCAGCTAATATACCATTTCCTTGCAACCAACTGTAAATAAATAAATATGCATTTTGTAGAATCAATTTGTTTATTATTTTATTTATCATACTTTGCGCCGGACCATATACGTGCAAAAAATATATATGTGCATGAAGCCAGTTCATAAATGTTCATAACATATCCCGATTGGTGGAAGTCACAACTTCATGTTGACAGTTAGAGTCCAATATTTGCAGGGAATTTGCTCTGTGGAAATGTGATGTGTTCCCCGGAATTAATCAGGATGCTGGTGTTGTGTTTCTACTTGGCTTCCACCCGACTGAAATACCCGTTAGTGTTTGGTGGGTACCACCACCAACTGCTGAAATGCGCACTCACCAGACTCCAGCGGTAATGATTCTAAAGGCCCCAAATTATTCCGTTCCTGTCAGTGGATATATGCTCCTTGCTCCTTTCACACAGTGTAGATGTAATTGCTTAGTGCCTCAAAATGGGAACTGCGTTAAGGGGCTAATCATGGTGTAGTACGTTTAAAAGGTTTTAACTGTTTATTTAAAAACATAAAATCAGACTACTCACAAGGGATCTGGAGGTGGGAATGTCTTTTTCTTTGTTGTCTGAACCAGCACCTAGTATCTTTGGCAGTATCGGGCATGGACAGCCGCTCACTGTGTACAGCTTGTTTTAGGGGTGCGTGCCCGGCTCCTGCTTCACTGTGGTTCCACAGGTCAAAAACACTCTCTCTATGCGTTATCGACCTGGCTTCTACTAGTTTGAGGATGCCCCTGCAAATATGCGTCATCAGGAAAGCTGGAATGGGGCTCCAATACCGCTCGGGAGACCCGCCGGCAGTGTCGTACTAAGGGTGGGGGGCGGACCGCTGAGGTCACACTGGGGGGTCACATGTGTCAGGTCGGCCATGGTTCCCTCAATGAACTGTGACAGTGTCCGAGCAGCTGCAGGGAGACTCGAGGCAGCATCTGCGGCTCAGTCTGAGGTACTGAATTGGGGGGGGGGTGTACTCTGCATGGGGGGGTCTAGATTACTGCACCCTCACAACCAAATAAGGGGGGTCTCTGCACTGGGGGGATTTATGTCTCTGTTACACAACACTGAGGGCTTCCTTCTGGGTTTGAACGGAAGGGGGTCTCTGCACTGGGCATGGGTTGCACTGAAGGGGGTCCCCACCCCTTTGCACTGAGGGGGGGGTCTCTGCACAATGACCTGGGGTAGCCTTGCGCTCCTCCACTCAAACATCTATTTCCCAGGAGGGTCTCTGCACTGAGGGCACTCAACTTCGGGTCTTGCATTGAAGGGGGTCTCTGCAGTGGAATATGTCTGTTAAACCGGGGTCCTTGCACTGCTGAGGCTCAGTTTCAGGGTCTCTGCACTGGGGGGTTTGCACTCTTTATGAGAGCAACAATTCATGGATCTGTTGGAATACTGCACTGAGGTGTGAACTGAAGGGGGGGGATCCAGTGCACTGAAAAGAGTGAGAGAGAACACCAAATGTGTAACATGCATTCACATCTGAGGTAACACCAACAAGTCCAGAGCTATGGGGGACTGTGTAATGTAAAGGGGCCTAGAGGTGGACATTCTCACTTAGGGCCACCACCATGCTGTGCAGGCAATACTCACACTTTTGTTTTTGTAAAGGGGTCCAGAGGTGCACTGGTGCTGTGTGTTGAATGTAAAGGGGACCCAGAGGTGCAGGGTTATACAAGCTGTACATTCACTACTTTACATTGTAATGTATTTCTTCAGGGGTCCAGAGATATAATAAAATATTTACAAAAATGTGCAAGGTGCTACTCACTTTTGTGTAATGTAAAGGCTTCCTTCTGGGACTTATGGGTCAGAGGTGCAAGGTGCTGTGTAATATAAAGGGGTCCAGAGGTGCAATCTTTCTCAAGGTGCTGTACTTCATAGTAACCCCCACCCCTGTAAAAGGGTCCAGAGATCTTCCTCCTTTGCAAGGTGCTGTGAATGTCTCTAAACCCAATTTTAGATTTATATGGTGCAACATCTGGGTGCTGTGTAATGTACTTCAAGGGGTCTATCATTGCAGGGTGCTGTGTAATGTAAAGGAATGCATGCAGGGTACTGTGTAAACCGCTATATATATATATATTGTAAAGGGGCCCAGCTGACAGGTGCAGGGTGCTGTGTAATTTAAAGGGGCCCAGAGGTGAAGGGTGCCCCCAACTCTTTATGTGTACGATGTGAGGGGTCCAGAGGTGCAGGGTGCTGTGTAACTGTAAAGGGGTCCAGAGATGAGAGAGAACAAGGTGCTGTGTAATGTAAAGGGGACCAGAGGTGCAAGGTGCTGTGTACCATGTAAACCAACAAGGGGTCCAGAGGTGAATCAGGGGACCCGGCCGGCAGTGTTTCTGGGTGGGGGGGGGGGGGGGCCTCCATGTTCATTTTGCTTGGGGCCTCCTAATTCCTTCAAATGGCCCTGATTGTAGCTGGCATAACCTAGGAAAGCATCTATATCACTGTTATACAATGTAAATTGGGGCCAGCATCTTGCAGTAGAATACTACAAAGCGCTCCACAATATGGAATCTATATGTACTAATAAAATCATTCAGTGAGGGGCGTACTGGGGGGGTTTTGTATTAATAATAAACAAAATAGGGGGGTCTTTCACCTGAGGGGGGGGGTCTCCCTGGCTTGTAGAGGCACTTTCCCTTAAGGAAAACCAAAAACAGCAGTGTTTTTAAATCCTTGAGTGTCCAACCTAAGGGGGTCCTTTCATTGTCAGAGGGGGGTCCTGTACTTAATTTTTTGCATGAGGGGGGTTTGCACTGAAACAAGGGGGGTCTGCAATCTGAAAACCTTTTCATAAAATGCAGAGGGTCTTTCCTATTTAGGGTTCATTCAAAGGGGCCTGGGTGCATAAAAAGGGGTCCAGAGGCTTTTTTTTTTTACATGACTGTAGTAGCATATACTCACACCCAAAAGCCTTGTAATGTAAATCAGCATGATCTTCGAATGGGGGGAGCAGAGTGCCTATCAATCATTCGCCCATGCTGTGTAATGTGAAGGGGTCCATTCATAATGACGTAAAGGGGTCATTCATAATAGCTGTTGTACAATTTCTATGAATAGACCAGCTAGGCAGGGTGCTGTGTAAAGTATGGGCATTGTCAGGTTTATGGGTTAAGAGCCTATGACAGTCCGGGGGCCCCCAACTTGTATTTACCTTAACCAGAGGTGCATTAGTAAATTTTGGCCGAGCCCCTGGCGGGGGGGGGGGCTATGTTTGGGATGTCCTTTTCACTGAACAGGAAGAGCTCACTTCCTGAATCAGTACAAGGGACACATCTTACCGCTCGGGACCCGGCCGGCAGTATTACTAAGGGTGGGGGGCGGACACAGGACACTGCATTCACTATATCTGGTCTCCCACAGTAAACAGAACATTCAGAAATGCAATTATTTTAGTAAATATAAACAAAATCTGCTAAATACCTTTTCTCATGGGGGGGTCTCTGCAGTTTCCCTTAACTATAGCATTGGGGGGGTATATAGTCTTGTGACTGAGGGGGGTTTTTCAGAGGGGGGGGTTCCTGGTAAAGCTTGTAGGTGGAGAAAACCTTTTCATACTGCACTAAGGGGGTCTGTCCTATCAGGGTTCATCCAGGACCCTTGCATAAATCTGAGGGGGGTCAGAGGCTCTATCTGGGGGGTTTGCACAGTGCTGACTGGGGGGGTGTGTGCTGATCACATGCACTCAAGAACAACAAAGAAAACCTCTGTAGCAATAATCACAGAGGGTCCAAACTGAGCATGGGGGGCTGCAGCCTGACTCCGGTAAAAAGGGGTCTTTCTCATACGCACAAGTGGATTCAGTGGAAGAAGAGGTCTGTGCATACAAGATCAAACTGCAGGGTACTTGTACACATGATGCAGAGGTGCTGTGTATTAACCCAGAGGTTTAGGTTCCAGAGGTGCAGGGTGCGTGAGTATAACAAGAATGCTTTACTGCATATACAGACTGATTTTATTGTAAAGGGGTCATGGGTTTGGTAACCACTTTAATGACTGTAAGTTGGGGGGGGGGGGTGTCCCTTGTGCTGATTTTTCTGCGGGGGGGGGGGGGGCTCTAACAGAAGATTTTGGCTGCACATGGGCTCCTTAAAGCGGTATTAAAACCCAGGACACTCCAAATCTGGTCTCCCAGCAAACACAGAAATATTATTATTTTATAAATATTAAATTTATCTTGCAGTATTGATTTTGGCTGCACATGGAATCTATATGCTTTAAAATCATTCAGCGTATTTTTTGTATTAAATCCAAAAGCAAATATTATTATTTTTCTCCCTGGCTTGTATTTCCCTTATTATTTATCTTAGTCCATTGTAACCTAATCTTTCAGATTCTGAGGCCTTGTATTTTTTTTTCTTACACGATTTTTTGCAGTCCAAACAACGAAAGAAAACCTCTCTTCAATACACACCAAACTGGACTACTCCGGTAAAATTCATTTTCATTTAGGGTTCAGTTCACAGACTGAGGTCTGATGTGCATACAACCATCAGAGGCTTCAAAAACTGTTTTTATACGTGTCAGAACCCTTTAGCGGTGACGTAAAACAAGAATGATTTACAACGACGTGCTGAATGGGGGGATGGGTTTGGTAAAAAACGAAGTTTAATGCTCCCAAGCATGCGTCGACTTGATTCTGAGCATATTAAATCCAAAAGCAAATATTATTATTTTATTATTATTTATCTTAGTATTGGGTTTTTAAAGATTACCGATATTATTATTTTATTATTATTTTAGCTTTTGCACACACGATTTCTAAATAGACCATTGGTTTTTCACAGACGGATGGTCAGGTGTCCATCAGTTCAAAAACTGATTTCAGAACGTAAAAACACAACGCAAAAAAACGTTTTAAAACTTTGGGGGGGGGGGGGTGAATGCGCGGGTTTTGACAAAAACCATTGACTGGTCATAGGATTTTAAAGCAAGTTTTAAAACATACACAGGGACACATCGGTTTGGACCAATGAAACTGAACTTCAGTCCGTTTTCATCGGTTTGGACTGATCGTGTGTACGCGGCCTAAGACATGCAGAGTAGAATTCAGAGCTATAGTTAATAATGCTGGCTGCTAGCAGCGCAGATCAATATATGAACCTCTTAAATGGTAAACTATACTTATATGGGGAGCAGCTTCAAATTACAATATAAAACAATTCAACAAATGAAAAGAAAAAGAATCACAAAAAAAGGAATCACAAAACAAATGTTCACCATTAATATATAAGTGAATACAGTATATGACTGTGCCTTTAAGAAAAAATATCATATAATGTAATATAGTCCACTGGTTATATCCATGTGTTTGTGTATTTCTTCCAACAAATAGAGTGCAACAATATTTAGAGTAAAAGTCAGCGATAGAGTGTAAATAACGCTGGCAGCCAGCAACACAGGTAAATATATAGTACCTCCCAAATGGTATATTTATATTGGGTGTAGTGCCAAATTATATTATGTCTAAGAAACCAACAAGTGAAAAGAAAAAGAATCACAAATAAAAAAATCACCATAAATACAAGTGAATATATAAGAAACTGTCCCTTTAAGAACAAATATGATATAAGGTAATATAATAAAGTCCACTGATTAAATTCACATGTCTGTTTATTTCTTCCACCAAATAAAGGACAATAACACCACTGTGTTATCCAGCCACCACCAATGCACACTCACCAGCCCCCAAGCTGCATATACTGTATGTAAGCATCAAACTACGCATGTAAAGCTTAAAACCAGCGACCTCTGTAAAACCTCCCCAGTCATCGAAGCAGAGCAAACGTCCTCTTCAGAAAGCCATCCACACTTGAGAATAGCTCGGTGGAAAAAAGCTCACCAAGCAGAGCCAAAAAAGATATATAAATCTTTAAAAATTTAAAAAAGCAATATCCAGCAACACATAAGAATATAAACCCATGGAGAGCAGTGGGTCAGTAACTTATTCAGAGGAGAAAAGTGTGCCTAGAAAAAGAATGAGGCACTCTGAAGAGCAACAGGCAACCAGCAGGGTTATAGTAACCAAAAATGTTACGCCCCTTCATATTTTTTTTTCTTTTTTTTACCAATCATTTATTGAATTTAAAGGGGTTGTAAAGTTAAAAGTTGTTTTCACCTTAATGCATTCTATGCATTAAGATGAAAAAGCATCTGTGGATTAACGCCCCCCCCCCCCCCCGAGCCCCTGTTTACTTACATGACCCCTCGAACGTCCCACACCGCGAACGCGCAGGCTTCTTGGCCGGCTTCTTGGCTCATTCATTGGTTAATTGAAAGCAGCGCAGCCACCATGCGAGCTTACTCGTATGAAGGTGGTGAATTCTTGTGGGGAGGAGCCGAGACAGCCACCGAGGGACCCCAATAGACCAGGTTTGGGGCCACTCTGTGCAAAATGAGCTGCATAGTGGAGGTAAGTATAACTTGTTTGTTATTTTTATTTATTTTTTATAATCTTTAGTTCCTTTAATTGTGGACCAGTACAATATTTTTGCCACCCAATCCATTGCCAACAATCCAAATTCATTTTACGCCCATCCATTTCAATGGAAACCTCTCATAATGAAAAAACTAAATATGGGACTCACAAAAAAAAAAAAAAAAACAAGGTCCACTTCTACTGGTCCATCCACCCCTTTCACCATATGCCACTCTATTGTATTCTTCTAGTATGCCCAGAACACGCTAAGCAAAGAGAAATTAGGTTTCTTTAATTCATTGATCATTACCTGTACCTTCCTCAAAATCTTCCTGCCTTTGACAAGCTGTACAAAATTTGGTCACTTTTTTTCCCCCAATATGTTTTCTGAAATGTACAGTGCCTTGAAACAGTTATCACACCCCTTGAAATGTTCCACATGTTACAACCAAAAACGTAAATGTATTTTATTGGGATTCTATGTGATAGACCAACACGAGGTGGCACATAATTTCGAAGCGGAAGGAAAACTATAAATGGTTTTCCACATTTTTTTCCCCCCAAAAAATCTGAAATGTGGTGTAAATTTGTATTCAGTCCCCCTATATCAATACTTTATAAAACAACCTTTCGCTGAAATTACAGCTGCAAGTCTTTGTGGGAATGTCTCTTCAAGCTTTGCACATCTAGAGAGTGACATTTTTGCCCATTCTTCCTTACAAAAAAGCTCCAGCTCTGTCATATTGGATGAAGAGCTTCTGTGAACAGCAATTTTTAAGTCTTGCCACAGATTCTCAATTGGATTTAGGTCTGGACTGGGCCATTCTAACACATGAATATGTTTTGATCTAAACCATTCCATTGTAGCTCTGGCTGTATGTTTAGGGTTGTTGATCTGCTGGAAGGTGAACATCTGCCCCAGTCTCAAGTCTTTTGCAGACTCTAACATGTTTTTTTTTCAAGATTGCCCTGTATTTGGCTTCATCCATCTTCCCATCTACTCTGACCAGCTTCCTTGTCCCTGCTGAAGAAAAGCTTCCCCACAACATTATGCTTCCACCACCATGTTTCACGTTGGGGATGGTGTGTTCAGCGTGATGTGCAGTGTTAGTTTTCCACCACACATAGAGTTTTGCTTTTAGGCCAAAAAGTTATTTTGGTCTCATCTGACCAGAACACCTTCTTCCACATATATTCTGTGTCCCCCACATGGCTTCTTGCAAACTGGACTTCATTCAATAATGTTTTTTTTCTTCCCACACAGATTCTCCCACCTGAGTTGTGAATATCTGCAGCTTCTCCAGAGTTACCATGGGCCTCTTGGCTGCTTCTCTGATTAATACTCTCCTTGCCCGGCCTTTCAGTTTAGGTGGATGGCCATGTCTTGGTAAGGTTGCAGCCGTGCCATACTCATTCCATTTTCTGATGATGGATTTAACAGTGCTCCTTGAGATGTTCAAAGCTTGGAATATTTTTTATAACTTATCCCTGCTTTAAACTTCTCCACAATCTTATACCTGACCTGTTCCTTGGCCTTCATGATGCTGGTTTGTTCACTAAGGTTCTCTAACAAACCTCTGAGGGCTCCACAGAACATCTGTATTTATACTGAGATTTAATTACACACAGGTGGACTCTATTCATTAATTAGGTGACTTCTGAAGACAACTAGATTTTAGTAAGGGGTATCAGAGTAAAGGGGGCTGAATACAAATGCACGCCACACTTTTCAGATATTTATTTGTAAAAAAAACGTGGAAACCTTTTATCATTCTCCTTTCACTTCCCAATTACGTGCCACTTTGTGTTGGTCTGTCACATAAAATCCTAATCCTTTTTTGGGAGGTTAATGAGTCCCTCATCTATTTTGCCAGCAGGCTGGGCATCAAACATTAAAACCCCCAGTAAACAGACAATATACAGGGTTAAGTAATACAAACTTTGTGAGAAAGTTTGGTCCTGCTCCAGACCCTTACTTTCTTGCTTTTAAGCAATGTATCCAGTTTCCTCTCAGCAGCAGCATAAGGAAAGGGGGGTGCACTGTGATGTAAGGGAGAGTGGGGGACTCAACTTCTGATGGTGGGTTGACTTTTAACATCTAATGTAAGGGGAGGGGATGCGCTGGACATCTAATCTTAAGGCCGCGTACACACGTTGAGACATGTCCGCTCAAACATGTCCGACGGACCGTTTGCAGTGGACATGTCTCATCGGATTTTGGTCCGATGGCGTGTACACACCATCGGACCAAAATCCCCTCGGGCTGAGGATACGGTGATGTGGCGCATCACCACTCCAGGAAGTAAAATACTTCCACGCATGCGTCGAAATCCATTCGATGCATGCGTGGACAGTTCTGTCCGCTGGTTAGTGTCTTTGAAATTTGTCCGCTGGGAAAACATGTCCGATAGCCCATACACAGGATAGGAGATGTCTGCTGAAACGGTCCATCGGACCAGTTTCAGCAGATAAATTTGATCGTGTGTACGCGGCCTTACAGATACAACTGGTCCTTTTGAGGGCAATCATAATGCTGATGCGGCCCACAATGAAATTGAGTTTGACACCCCTGGTAGAGGAAGGACAGCCAACAATGAATGCCCCATAGAAAGCCTATGGGAGACATCATCGTCAAGTCTCTGCGGCCATTGTCGGTGATATCTCCTCTGCACTGAAGCCAGCTTCTGGAGAGATCATGTGACCGGACCAAATTGCCCCCATCATAGGTAAGTATAGACTTCTTTATTTTACCAGGTAGTTAAAATAGGCTTAAAATGGGGGCAAGAGTAAGGTTAAGCTTAGTTAGTATTTGACTATACTTGCAATATAATTTACATTTTCATAAAATGTTTGAAAATGTATTAACCACTTAAAGACCACCCACTGCAAATATACCGCGTACCTGTATGTTGTTTCCTGTAATAGATACAAGGGGGATGCATGCACGCCCGTGGCACAGGAGCCAATGCACGTGTCCGGTGGCCGGGATGTCCACCGGCCACCTGCAATCGATCCTCACTGAGGCTGAAAGGGGATCTGCCTATTTAAACAAGGCAGATCCCTGTTCTGACAGGGGATAAGAGAGAGATCAGCTGTTCCTAGTGATCAGGAACAGCGTTCTCTCTCCTTCTTCAGTCAGTCCATCGCTCTGACAGTTAGAAAGCACCTCCCTAGGGAAAACTTAACGTTCCCTAAAAGTTCAATTTATACAGTGATCAGTGCATTTTTATTTTTTTGATCACTGTATTGGGTCACTGATCACCAAAAAGTGTCACTTAGGGCCAGATTTGGCTGCTGCAATGTTGCAGTCCACCTAATTCTTTTCCCTATTTTGTAGAAGCTATAACTTTTGCGCAAACCAATCAATATACGCTTATTGGGATTTTTTTTTACAAAAATATGTAGAAGAATACATATTGGCCTAAACTGATGAAAAAATTTGATTTAAAAAAAATAAAATTATTGGATATTTATTATAGCAAAAAGGTAAAAAATATTTTTTTTTCCAAAATTTTCGCTTTTTTTGTTTAAAGCCCAAAAAATAAAAAAAACACATAGTTGATCAAATACCACTAAAAGAAAAAAAAAAGACATACATTTTATTGGGGTACAGCGTCGCACGTCCGTCCGTCCGGCGCACTCAGTTTTATCTTTACTCCAGACGGCCACAGGTCAGCAGGAGAGCAGCTGGGTAAAGTAACGCAGCAGGACAACACCTGCTGTATCCCAAAAAATGGCCTGGTCGTTAAGCGCGTTAAACCTTCTCAGAACAAAAGTCATATGCGGGGAGGGGGAGCAGGATTCCCACTTCCCCATTTAAACAAAACAACGTTTCCCGTGAATATGGATCAAAAGGGGCGGCGAGTGCAATATTATTTGTTGCGCTGGGCTCCGCCCATATGATCACACCCACTTCCACTTGAAGAATCATTAGGTGTGTATACCTGGAATGTTAAAATTGCTTTGGTTCACAAAGAAAAAAAAAAATACATACATTTTATTGTCTAAAGTTGTTGGTTAAAGTAACCTCTGCAGGCTGCCCAACACAAAACAAAATATGTGCATGTTATATGGAAGAATCATTAGGTGTGTATACAAAGCATAACTGTCTTTCATATGGAAAAATAAATGTACATTAGTATGCAACTGCATACAGTATCTGCATCATGTTTTCATAAGTGAGAAACTCTTGCATGTTTAAAAATATGCATTGGTACTTGATTGAATAGGGCTCTCGGACGTTCCTTTAGTCTTGTTTCTATGTATCTGCTACAACATCTGGAAGAACCGTTTCATGACAAGCTGTAATTAATCTTTGTCGCTTGATTCGTATTGGGAGCTTGACACCTTAGGAAGTCTCTAGCATCACCAATACTTCCTGAAACACGCACCATCTGTGACTAAGGCTGGAAAAAAAGGACAGATTCAACATATGACAAACAAGATATCATTTCTGAAAGAGTTCTGCAAATTATGTAATTCATTTCACATGTGAGAATTTCCTTCTGCTCATATGTTTTGTAATTAGCGTAGCACTTGACAAAGTATGAGTCTCATTACTCAATATATAAAATTTATATTTTTTCAACTGAAGCAGAACTGATTGCATTTTCTCTTGCAGAGCTGGAATACTATTAAACCCCTTAAATTGTTAGTTTAGAACATATACAGCTCTGCAGTTTAAAAATGGAAGGAGGCTCGGGAATATATACTTATTTCACAGCCTCAAAATAGCTCCCTGTACTCCACTTTTTCTTCAGCACTCCATCACTTCCTCCGTCTGAAAAACAGTTCTCTTCTTATACATGATACGTTTTACAACCTGCCCTTCCTCTGGTTACCGGTTCCATCCGTTACCAGGCTTGTCCCTGTTTAGTAATTATTACTGTTTTGCCTTGCTTTCTATTTTCTTTAGCTGTTTCTCAAATCAATAAGTCAGTCCACAATAAGTCAGCTGTATATGTTCTAAACTTGCATCCCCCCTATTTTAGAGAGCCCGCTTGAAGATCTTTAGCCTGTATCACAGATATAGACATTGCAAGCCTATACTGAATACCTTCTCTATAAATTTTTGTATATGTATTTGAACGCAAGTTGAAATAGAGGGTACCAGTGGAATGTCCACACGTCGTCGTGCAGCTGAGCAACTATCAGGTGGTGGGAAAGGCCAAGCGAACGGGCTTAGAGCCTACTTAACTGTACAAAATATGGACAAAGTTGGTACAATAAAAAGGACATTGGGGCAAGAGGGGATGAAGCAGGGCTCCCCGGATCCAAAAAGTGGAGTAAAAGGGGCAGGACGGGATCTCCTAGTCCAGGGATGTGGAGGGAGTGGACTAGGGAGAGGCAATATAACACCTGGCCGAGGGCAATCCCTCTTAAATTTTAAGCAAAGTAGCAGGACACCTGGAGTAGACTCTAGAGGTGCAGGAGAGGTCATCAGACTTATGCCTTGTTTCCACTGCACGGATCGGGTCGGGTCAGTAATTTTGGAGTGGTTCGGATGGGGCCGGTCTAATCGCGTGAGCGTTTCCACTGCAAATCGGACCGTGAGGGACCATTCAGGTTTTAGAAAAAATTCCTAGCGCATCCACCAATCAGTGAGATGCATTCGTAGGTCCGCCCTAACCGAACCGTTCCACTCTCTCTGGTCCCTCATCTGAAGCAGGACCCTTGCTGGTGCGGTACGGTTCGGTTTTACGGTACGCTTTCATAATGGAAACACCCAAAATAACGTACCGTACCGAACCGATCCGCTCAGTGGAAACGAGGCATTAGTGACCGGGGGGTAGTTACCCCAGAAGAAGAGCAAGCAGGGGAGATTCTGAGAGAAAGACCAAGGGATGTAATCTGTAAAATGCATAGATACCCAGTAAAGGAAGCAATTATGAGAGCAGCACGAGAGGGGGCAGGAATTGAATTTAAGGGAGGTCAAATTGCATTATTTCCAGACCTATCACGCAGAACACTTATGCAGCGAAGAACAATTAAACCCCTGTTGGAAGCGTTAAGAGCAGTGGATGTGAAATATCGTTGGGGGTACCCTTTCAAGATTACAGCGACAAGAAATGAGACGACAGCAACACTCCAAAATAAAGATGACCTGCAACATCAAGTGTCGGTTAGGGACAAACACGGAAAGTAAAGGGGAAGCATTAGAGATATATTCTGGCAGGGCAGGGGAGGGATTAGTTTTTAGTCTTAACATAAGTATTACTCTGAGGGAGGAGGGGATGGGGGGGACTGGGGGAAAGGGGTGACTAGTGGTATGGAGGTTCCCCCCCCCCTTCTCCGCATTCTCCCCATTGTCCCTTCCCCTTTTCCTTTTTCCCCCCCCCCCTTACCTTCCCCCCTTTTTTTTTTTTTTTTGGGGGGACATCAGTTGGATATCTCTGATGTAAATATTAAAATTCAAATATAATGCAAATGTATAAAGTAAAATGCAGAAGGTCAATATGGTTAAAGGATATAATGTATGGGTTTAATAGAAAGGAAAGCTTGGGGAGCATGAGGGGCTCACTACATGTTTGTGGGGCAATTTTTCCCCCTTTAGTTAGGTCCCGAGGTAAGGAACTTGGTTCTCCGTTAGGGAGTGGAGGGGGTGGAGAGTCTGGACAGGGACGCAAGGCTTTGACACGACACCCTTTTAAGGGGGTAACACATATGTATATATGGCAGTTTATATGTTATTTGTGGGGTATTAACCACTTAAGCCCCGAACCAATATGCTGCTAAATGCCCAAAGGTGTTTTTAAAATTCGGCACTGCATTGCTTTAACAGACAATTGCGCCGTCGTGCGACGTGGCTCCCAAACAAAATTTGCGTCCTTTTCTTCCCACAAATAGAGCTTTCTTTTGATGGTATTTGATTGTCTCTGCGATTTTTATTTTTTTGTGATATAAACCGAAAGACAGACATTTTTGAAAAAAAATGATATTTTCTACTTTTTGTTATAAGAAAAATCGCATAAACTAAATTTTAGTCAAACATTTAGGCCAAAATGTATTCAGCCACATGTCTTTAGTAAAAAAAAAATCGCAATAAAAAAAAACTAGCTACCTAGTGGCAACAGCGACACTAACACAGCGATCAGAAAAACGATCGCTTAGTGACGCTGGCAATAGGGGGTGAAAGGGTTAACTAGGGTGGTGATCAAGGGGTTAAACCTTTATTGGGGGGGTACGGGGGCTACCCTGGACCTAACACTAACTGCCTGTCACACTAACTGTCACACTGACACTAAATGCAGTGATCAGTAAATATATGATCACTGCTATTAGTGACACTGTGACAGGGGGCTGGGAGGGTGATCTGAAAGGGTTAAGTGTGCCTATGTGTGTGGTGTCAGTGTAGTGTTAGTGTGACTTACTTCTGATGTCTTCTCTCCTCTAGGCGGATTGAAAATACAACCGAGAGGAGAGCTGAAATCACTTGCTCTGCCTGTGTTTACATTATACAGGCAGAGGAAGTGCAGAGCAGGGAGGGAGCGGATTGGCTGGGAGCGATCCGGAGGGGGCGGACAAAAATGAACAGCAGCCCCCTCATCCCGGATCGCTCCCACAGCAAACCGGACCTGAGCGCAGTTAGTGTCACTGTACGTGTGCTTTTATATACCACCTGAGCACAGTTAGTGTCACTGTACGTGTGCTGTTACATACCACCTGAGCGCAGTTAGTGTCACTGTACATGTGCTTTTATATACCACCTGAGTGCAGTTAGTGTCACTGTACGTGTGCTTTTATATACCACCTGAGCGCAGTTAGTGTCACTGTACGTGTGCTGTTACATACTACCTGAGCGCAGTTAGTGTCACCGCACCTGTGCTGTTATATACCACCTGAGCGCAGTTAGTGTCACTGTACGTGTGCTGTTACATACCACCTGAGCGCAGTTAGTGTCACTGTACGTGTGCTTTTATATACCACCTGAGCGCAGTTAGTGTCACTGTACGTGTGCTTTTATATACCACCTGAGCGCAGTTAGTGTCACTGTACGTGTGCTTTTATATACCACCTGAGCGCAGTTAGTGTCACTGTACGTGTGCTGTTATATACCACCTGAGCGCAAACAATTTTTGATGCAATACTTTGCACGTGGCTCCTTGTTGCGCTCCAATTACAGTATGTTTGAGGGGTGCCCTTTTTTCTAAAAATTGTCTTTCACAAAACAATAATTGCCCCCCACCACCGCTAAAATATTCGACATAATGTTGCCACACAGAACTTGCGCAAGTAGCATTAATTACTTTTTTTTTATAGTCCTCTCATGTTGTGCAGGGACATTTCTAAACACGTGCCACTACTATAGACACCCAGCAGGTGTGATATTTATAGGATTTTTTATTTATTTTTCACTTTAAGCATCATTAAAATGGCTGCTCCGGAAAAAACAGAATTTTTTTTCCATTGATACATGTTCCCTGGGGCAAGACCCGGGTTCTGAACGACGTTTTCCAACATTTAATTGAATTTTGGTCTTTAGAACGACCGTTTTTTAATTCGAACGTTCGGGTCCCATAGACTTCAAAGGGGTTAAAAATATTCGTGCGAACCCACGGTCTGTTCGAACGTTCTGGTGCGAACCGAACCCGGGAGTGTTCGGCTCATCCCTATTTGACATATTGTAAGTGGGATACTTTGTGGCATTTGCATAGTAATGGCTTTCTTCTGGTGACTCGACCATGCAGCCCATTTTTGTTCAAGTGCCTCCTTTATGTGCATCTTAAACAATTACACCACATGTTTTCAGAGAGTTCCGTATTTCACCTGAAGATATTTGTGGGCTTTTCTTTGCATCCCGAACTATTTTTCTGGCAGTTATGGCTGACATTTTAGTTGGTCTACCTGACCATGGTTTGATTTCAACAGAACCCTTAATTTTCTACTTCTTAATTAGAGTTTGGACACTGCTAATTGCCATTCTTGAATCCTTGGGTATCTTTTTATATCCCTTTCCTGTTTTATACAGTTCAACTACCTTTTCCTGCAGGTCATTTGACAATTAATCCAGAAACGTCAGTGCAGCACTGGATGAAAGATACAAGGGTCTGTCAGGAGTCTAGAAACTCATTGATCTTTTATACACACACTAATTACAAGCAAACAGATCACAGGTGAAGATGGTTACCTTTAGGCAAAGTGTGAAGTGCGAATTTACCGCAAATTTACAGCGATTTTACCATTTATTTCAGGAGTTGGACATAGCTGCAATTGATGTTCTAGCCAAGGGAATCATAATGTAAAAAACAAAAAGGTGTTCACTTCCTGTATACTTCCTGGTTTTTGTCGAGAGTAGTGTGATGGAGTTCGCACATATGGGAACCAGCAATGTGATTTCACAATGATTTACATTGATGTCTATGGAGACTAAATTTGCAACGGAACACTGTAAACTCGCACAAGACCCTTTTTTATCGCATTTGTAGAGGAATCGCAACGCATGTATGTGATCGACCGTCATTGAAAACAATGACTTTATGGATGACATGCGAATTTAGAATGTTTTTGACGCATCGCATTCGTTATGAACTCGCATCAGTGTGAACTGGGCCTTAATAGCCATTCAAACCCTTTTGTGTCAACCTGTGTGCATGTTATTATGCCACACTCACCAGGGTATGTAAACTTTTGATCAGGGTCATTTGGGTAGTTTCTGTTGTGAGTATGATTTAAAAAGAGTAAACACAGTTGATTGATAATATGGCTTCAGCCAAACACTGAACATGAGTGAAAGAAGTTTGTCTGTTATCATTCATATTCTCTGAAAAATTGTCAAGAAATCATAAATTCTGCCAGGGTATGTAAACTTATGAGCACAACTGTATTAGTGAACAAGATAAATAAAAAGCAACTAATTTGTTTTGGGTTTTCTAACTGCTTAGAACTGGTGATTTCTTGCTGCGGATAAAGAAATATAATTTGTCTTTGAAGTATATTATGAAATAAGCTTTAGTACATTATGAACATGAGGCTCTGAGGAAGATGGTTGATCCTTCGAAACACGTCAGCCAGCATTGTCTCATCTAGGACCCTCTACCTTGGTCTGGTAGTCCAAGCAATTTGCCACTCATGTGGCTCGATAAGCGAGTTTAAAAGTCTATGTTTGTGAAACATAGTTTTGGTTTTATCAGATATTTTTAATACATTTTTTGGATAGTACAATAGGTCAATGTGCCCTTTTTCTTTTTATTTATATTCCTCCAGTATGGCCATGACGACCCCAATCCTAGAGGGCAGCAAAGCATCCAAAGAATTATGATTTTTTAACTGGTAATTGAGCACCATTGAGTCAGTTCAGTGATGCGCAGGAGTATGTTTTATTATAAAATAAGCCCCTGGTTTTGCCAAAGCAGAGATATGACATATTAAAGTGGTTGTTACCACAAAAATGTATTTCACTGGCAGCCCCTCTATTATAACGATGCATAACACAGGGTAAATGTTTCATTAAAACAAAACTTGTAAATACCGTTTTACAGACCGGTCACGTGACTGTAGCCTGAAGATAGCTGTAAAAAATATATTTACAAGCTTTGTTTTAATAAAACACCCTGTGTGTTATGCCTCGTTATAATAGAGGGGCTGCCAGTGACAATTTGTAATCTTTTATTTTTTAATAATAGCGGCGGGGGGTGTGGAGACAGACAGACAACTGAGGTGACAGGCAGGGAGGGAGGTGATTACAGAGACAGGGGAGAGCTGCGGATGAAGGAGGCAGGCAAGCAGACCATGGTAGTCAGGGCTCAGCAGCCATGATTATCGTACTCAGTTTACCAAGGGGGACACAGGAAGTGGCAGGATCAGCCAGGTTTTTTACAGTTTAGAGAGGGGCAGATTAGACAGCACAAGCAGTCTTCTGTTTAATCTGCTATAAAGGAACAGGATCTCTCTCTTTTTATTAAGGTTACAGACACTTTAACTGTTTTGAGGTTTACATCTCTTGCAGATCTATTGGACTGTTTCCAATGGAATATTTATTCATTTAAACTTCAAATGATATCACGCCAAAAAAAGAAGAAGTCTGGCTGTCTTGTAGTTGACCTATTTCTGTAGCCATAAGATGTTTAACTAATAGCTGCTGGAAAACTGTAATCAAAAGGGCCTATTTATCAGGAAATCCATAATAGAATAATAAAGTTTTTTTTTAAATGTGCTTCTTCTGGCTGTGTTCTCTTCATACGTAAGTGATTGCTTATTTATTATTGTAATAAATTGATAAGAGCCCCGAATCAAAAGTTAACATTTTCCAAAGTGATATGGTTTGTGTGTGTGTGATGGTAATATTCCCAGAGTATCTTCAAAGGCCCGGATTCACATACATCGGCGCATATTTATGCCGCCATAGCGTATCTAATATACGCTACGCCAACGCAGCGCAGAGAGGCAAGCACAGTATTCACAAAGCACTTGCTCCCAAATCTACACTGGGTTTTGAAAGCGTAAGTCGTCGTAAGTGGAAGTGGGAATGAGCAATGCAAATGAGGCATGACCTCATGCAAATGATGGGCCGAGTGCCAGACAAGTACTTAAAACGAACGGCGCATTCGCCGTCCCGTGGATGTATCCCAGTGCGCATGCTCACAATCACGTCGAAACAACCAGCTAAGATACGTCGAATCACTGCCTAAGGTTTGAACGTAACCTACGCCCAGCCCTATTCACGTACTACGCAAACGACGTAAAATACGACGGCATTCGTTCCCTGGTCTATACCTTTGCATGAGTTGCGCCTCCAATATGGGGAATAACTTTACGCCGTATGTACGACTTACGCAAACCGGGTATATTATGCATATGCAAAGAAATTACTGCGCTAAACACACAAAAATAACTACAAGCTGCAACCACTATGTGTTATACACACACTAAATACACAGGAGAAAAAATTGAAGTTGCGCTAAAAATAAGAAATTAAAAAATTAAAAAATAATATCGGAACCGTATATGAAACAGTGCCTTTGCACAAAATTAGAGTGTAATGACAGTCCAGTGTACTCATATGGCAATAAAAGACAATTAAGCTTGAGACTAATTTAACACCACCACCGTGTCACCA
The DNA here is from genome assembly GCA_029574335.1 of Rana kukunoris. Lineage (NCBI taxonomy): Eukaryota > Metazoa > Chordata > Amphibia > Anura > Ranidae > Rana > Rana kukunoris. The sequence continues at coordinate 433,464,218 of CM056050.1, forward strand.
AATGAAATGAAGGCTTACCAGAAGCCAGATTAAAAATCACATATAGCAGGAAAGCCTTTGCTCAGAGCTTATTGAGGCAGCTGTTGTCAAGGTGTCCTGTAGATCCTCCAGATATCAGCAATACACCGGAAAGGAGTAAATAGCCCACATAGTGAAGTACGTTAAAAATATCTTTACAGGTTTATTAAAAGTTGCACTTACACGTAACAAATGAAATCAAGGCACAAAGAAATGTAAAGCCGGCCGGCTTGGTGAGACGGTGGTGGTGTTAAATTAGTCACAACTTAGGATATAATTTCAGCATCATTTTTATGTGTTGTTTTTGGCATACTTCACTATGTGATTTTCAACTCTTTTTGGTTAACCAATTGATGACACACCTCGAGCTACCCATAATCTTTATCCTGCTGTGGACTTATAAAGGCCCTGGCTGGGGTGTCAGCCGCAAGCGTGTTATGCTTGCCCTCTGGTAAGCCTCCATTTTTTTATCACACTGACATTTTGGTGGTGGACATATATTTATTCATTTATATTGACTCTCAAGACTGCCTGTGAAGCACTTTCCAATACATCTTGGTCTAATATTCTCTTCAATTCAAGCTTAATTGTCTTTTATTGCCATATGAGTACACTGGATTGTCATTACACTCTAATTTTGTGCAAAGGCACTGTTTCATATACGGTTCCGATATTCACTTGTTTGTTTTAAATTTTTAAATTTCTTATTTTTAGCGCAACTTCAATTTTTTCTCCGGGTATATTATGCACTGGGTGCAAGTACGTATGTCACACTTCAAAATTGCGCACACTCATGGAATGGCGCCAAACTTCGCTACTTAAAAATCCCCATAGGTGACGCTTTAATTACTTTTATTGGTTACATGTTTTTAGTTATGGAGGAGGTCTAGGGCCAGAGTATTGGGGTATTGCAGAGTATTGTGCAGGGTACTGGGGTATTGCAGAGTACTGGGGTATTGCAGTGTATTGTGCAGGGTATTGGGGTATTGCAGAGTACTGGGGTATTGCAGAGTACTGGGGTACTGGGGTATTGCAGCGCTGTTGCTGCCACCCGCTCCCCCCTCTTCTCTCACACTGTACCAAACGGTACAGAGAGGAGAGGGAGGATCTGTTACTACTGTGTTCCAGTAGTAATCGGCGTGCACCCTAGCAGTAGGATGTACGGCTCCTGGATCCAGACAGGCAGGGCTTTCCACCCCCAGCCTTATGCTCAGCTGTCAGCTCGCTCCTGGACCTGCGATCTGCCTCCCGTGGCTCCCTCCTTCCTCCACAGGCATCACCCCCCAGAAGCCTCAAAGGAAAGCCCCTGGCACAGAGCTATTTCCACCTCCCCGAGCACCGTTGGCAGCCGTCCTTTTCAGGACAAGCCGCGGCGGCGGCCCTTGCGCCACCTCATGGAACGATTGACGGCTGCGATTTTAGGAAAGACCGCGGCTCCACCCGCGGCTTAGCGGCTCGCTGCACGTTCACCTCCAGCAAACACTAAAAATCCCTTAAACAGGATACAATCCCCCCCTTACCCCAGCAGGATCCCCATCCATCACCTGCCATCGCTGAGCCGCCTCAGCCTGCACGATCTAGCCACCCAGCCGCACAGCTCCGGCACTGATCCTCACTGGGCGGCCATCTTGGTACACCCCTGCAATTGGGGTATCCCTACCACGCACCCCCCCACCCCATCCATAACACCAATAACTGCCAATTGGGTACCCCCCCTTCCCATTCTCCCCCCAAGGTCACCACCACGTTTTTTTTCAGCATTTGATCCAGGGCCACATCCGATCGCCCCCAGGGGGTCAGGGAAGGAATTTTTTCCCCTGCCACGGCACATTGGCATAGCACGGACAGGGTTTTTTTGCCTTCCTCTGGATCAAACAGGGAGGTAGGATTCAGCAAATCCTCCCTCCCATCATTACTGAAATTCCCTACCCCGGTCAGACATCTGCCCCCCAGTACGTCAGCGACTATGACTAATCTGAGATACTCGGCAGCAACCATTCGGGGACTAAAGCCGTTTGCCTCAACACTACCGGTCGCCACCAAAAAAGCCTTAAGGACTGAACGACTGTTTAGAATCAATTGACGATGGACAGTCAAACACCACTTCCCTTTATCCCAACCAAAGCGCATATCATGCGCCCTGGTCAACACAAGATCGGCAGTAAGACACCAACTAGAAATCCATGATCTCATCCTACAATGTGATTTAGACTGCCTCTTTATTACAGAAAGCTGGCTTACAGCCGACTGTAACACCATTCTAGGTGAACTGGTGCCAGAAAATTATTGCATCATAACAGAAAATAGAGTGGGGCAAAGAGGGGGAGGCCTGGCGGTGATCCACAAGACTCACCTCGTGATCACTAAACCAGTCCTTCAAAACCCACTTCCATTCATGGCGGCTTATCTCATCTTTAACAGAGTTCATCTCCACCTATACCCTAAACAGCAAACATCTTTTGCTGCTTGGGGATTTCAACCTGTGGGCCAACTCCTCACAGGACCCCGTCGCCGACGCTTGCATTGACCACTTGGAAGGACTTATAGCTAGATTCAGGTAGGGCGGCGTATTGGTAAACATCCGTAGCATATCGAATATACGCTACGCCGCCACAAGTTAGAGAGGCAAGTGCTGTAATCACAAAGCACTTGCTCCCTAAGTTACGGCGGCATATCGTAAATGGGCCGGCGTAAGTCTGCGTAATTCAAAGTAGGTGGAAGGTGGGCGTGATACATGTAAATGAATCAAGACCCCACGTAAATGACGCACCAAATGAACGGCGCATGCGCCGTCCGTGGACGTATCCCAGTGCGCATGCTCAAAATCACGTCGCAAATAGTCAATGCTTTTGACGTGAACGTAACCTACGCCAAGCCCCATTCTGAATCGGCTTACGCAAACAACGTAAAAATTCGAAAGCTGTTCTAAAGTCTATACTTAACATTGGCTGCGCCATCTTTTTGGTGGTTTATCTTTACGCCTGAAAAACGCCTTACGTAAACGGCATAGCTTACTGCGACGGGCGTACGTACGTCGCAGTAAGAATAGGCGTATCTTGCTCATTTACATATTCTAGGCGTAAATCAACATACAAGCCCCTAGTGGCCAGCGTAAATATGCAGCTAAGATACGACAGCGTAGGAGACTTACGTGAACTTAGGAAAAGATTTGGCCGCACTCCAATAGATCTTAAAAAAGAGATAGGGCCAGATTCTGGTATATAGCGGCGTAGCGCAAGCTATTTACACTATGCCTCCGCAACTTACAGGAGCAAGTGCCGTATTCTCCAAGCACTTGCTCCATAATTTGCGGCGGCGTAGTGTAAATGTCCCGGCATAAGGCAGCGTAAATCAAAGGGGACGGCTTGTATTTAAATTAAGCGCGCCCCCGCGCCAAACGAACTGTGCATGCGCCGGCCGTAAAAGTAGCCCAGTGCACATAATACGCTCCATAGTACGCCGCAAATACATTGCTTGCGACGTGAACGTAATTAACGCACAGCCCTTATTCGCGATGGGTTACGTAAACAACGGAAAAATCAGACGCTGTCTCGACGGCCATACTTAACATGGCCTACGCCGGACCTACGCAAGGTTACCCCTCATATAGCAGGGGTAATCTTACACTTACGGAAACAACGTAAACTACAGCGATGAGGCGCAAATACATTCGGGAATCGTCGTATCGTGCTCATTTGCATATACGCCACCTAGCGACCAGCGTAGTATTGCATTTAAGATCCGAAGGTGTAAGTGACTTACACCAGTCGGATCTACGCCGTATCTATGCGTCAATGATTCTAGGAATCAGACGCATAGATACCCGGGCTCAGAAACAGAGAAACTACGGTGTATTTGGAGATACACCGTCGTATCTCTTCTGAGAATCTGGCCCATAGCCTTTAATGTTGAAAAAAGGAAGGCACTACAAAAAAACAGCAAACAGTGGGGTTTATGCAGTTGACACGTTTCACATTGAGATACAATGCTTAGTCATAGCTAGCTAGCTAAGCATTGTATCTCAATGTGAAACGCGTCAGCTGCATATACCCCACTGTTTGCTTTTTTTTTGTAGTGGCTTTTTTTTTCAACATTAAAGGCTGAGGCTGCGTACACACGACTGAGAAACTCGTCAGGCGAAACACATCGTTTTCCCCGTAGAGTTTCTTGTTCAGCAGTCAAACTCGCCGAGCCAAATTTTCCTATTGCCCATCGAGGAACTAGAGAACATGCTCTCTTTTTGGCTTGACGACTTCCTCGACGGTTTGGGATAAAGGAAAAAGTCCTGGATCGCCGCACTCCTCTGAAAACAATGTCTTTATTTAAGCATAAGCAAACAGCCAAAATGCATGCAGTCAAAAACGGTGAGTTGACAAGGAGAAAAAGGCTGACATGTTTCACATCATGTGATGCTTACTCGTAGCTTCCTCGATGGGTTTCTCGGCGAAAAGTGTACACACGACCGGTTTCCTCAGCAGAATACGTCTCCCATCGAGTTTCTTGCTGAATTCTGCCGAGGAAACCGGTCGTGTGTACGCAGCCTATCTCTTTTTTAAGAGCTATTGGAGTGCAGCTGTCCAAATTTTTTTTTAAGTTCATGCCTTGTGCATTGCCAGCACCCATTCGTTCCTGAGAGGACAGTGATTTTCTAGGTGCGCTGACCTGGAGCGGCAGGTTTTTTTTCTGTTTGTAGGAGACTTACGCCGGGCGTATCTTGGCCACATTTAAGCTTATCTGGTTATTAGAATACGTTTAAACATACAACGACACGCATTCGGACTTACGACGGTGTATCTACTAATACGCCGTGGTAAGTCTTCCTGAATTTGGCTATAGGTCTGCAGCAGCTAGTATGTGGGCCCACACATGCTTCTGGTTACACGCTCGATCTTATTTTCAGACAAGATCTGGAAGTAAAAATTCTCAAAAATGAGCCGTTACCATAGTCAGACCACCATGTAATCAAGTTCATTATTATCAAAATTGCCCCTTTAATAAAAACATCAAAACCAGTGACAACGAAATGGACGAGATCTCAGAAGAAGCTCCATTCGGAGCTCTTCAAAACAACATTAGAGAACAAATAAAAAACAATCCAACTACAGCACAGAAACCCTGGATGTCATCAACACAGCTCTACTATAGTCAGCCGACTTAGTAGCGCCAAAACACAAAACCTGCATCCGGAAAAACAACTCCAGCTGGTTTAACGACCAGCTGTCGTTGCTGAAGCAAGAGCGCAGAAGAGCGGAAGCCGCCTGGAAAATAAGCTCTTCAGAGGAAAACCACACCATCTACAAGGTAATAACAAAAAAATACCACAAAGAAATCTTCAAAGCCAAAAAAAAACACTTTTCCAATGCCATCACCAATGCCCTAAACCGCCCCCGCGAACTCTTCAAGCTTGTCACCCAGACCATGAATCCAGTCTGTCTTGAAGCCCCCAATTCAGATACCCAAGAGTTTTGCAATGAATTATCAGACTATTTCATTAACAAAATTGAAAGAATCCATGAAAGCATTCAGCAAAACAGTACCCCCCTCAACCCCCCCCCCCACCTCAATCGTTCACCCAATACCCACACAAATTCACCGCAATCGACAAAGTTCACTCTCAAACCCATCTCCATCGATGCCACTAAAAATATCAACGGTACTCTGCGAAATAGCACAGCACCTAATCCATTTCCCACCAAACTGCTGAAGGAATGTGCCGGTATTCTGGCACCTTCTATCACGCAGCTTATAAACCAGTCCTTCAAGGAAGCCATAGTGCCCTCTCAGTTGAAACAGGGCAAAATAAAAGGTCACAACTCCAATCGCGTTCTGCGATCCACCAACCAAAATCTGGTCCAGATACCCAAAGCCAAATACAAGTCCAAGGGAGAAAGAAGATTTGCGCTCCAAGGTCCCAGACTATGGAATGCTTTACCAACCAGCATTCGGTTGGAGGATAACTACTTGGCCTTCAGAAGAAACATCAAAACTCACCTCTTTTAAAGTCTCGGGAGACAGGAACAACGAGTGCCCAGAGGCGATTTAGTTTGCATGTGCTGCGCTATATACTGGAAGTTCTTCACTCACTCACTCACTCACTCACTCTGAGTGAAACTCTATTTATTCCTTACACCAATGCCAGAGCATTTATTTTTCTCTTCTGTCAGCCCCATATTTACTACAATACATTATGTACACTGCCACTAAACCTAATTCACCTCATTATGCCACAACCATTGCCACTATTTCGGCATGTGTCGCAACCATTGCATGCTTTTTACACTGCTCCACTACGATTTTCAAACCTACTGATTTGCAAAAACTTTTAGGTATGACAAATAATGTGCTGCTAAACTTATTGGTTATTTTGCCATGCAAATTTTAAGGAGAATGTTTAGTGTTAATTCTTTCTTTCCCTTTTGCAAAAACTGTTGTTTACAGAACTCAATAGTGCAAGCCCCAAGTATAACAAATTTCAAGAGTCTGAAAACTAACAGTGTTATGAGCTTCCTCTTTAGAAAACCCATAATACTCTTTGAAACACTATTGGTTTTCTACAAGATGAGTCCCATATTAAATTGTTTATATGTAAAACAGTTAGTATCAAAATATAAACTCACCAGACGCTTTATTAGGTGCACCTGTTCAAATGCTTGATAACACAAATTGCTAATCAGCCAATTACAAGGGAAGCAACTCAATGCATTTATACATCTAGAAGTGGTGAAAATGACTTGCTGAAGCTCAAACCAAGCATCAGAATAGGGAAGAAAGGGAATTTAAGTGACTGAATGTGGCATGGTTGTTGGTGCCAGACGGGCTAGTCTGAGCATTTCAAAAACTGCTGATCTACTGAGATTTTCATGCACAACCATCTCTAGGGTTACAGAATATGGTCCGAAAAAAAGAAAATATCCAGTGTGTGTATGGTTATATGGACAAAAATGCTTTGTTGATGTCAGAGGTCTGAGAAGACTGGTTCAATATGATAGAAAGGCAACAGTAACCAAAATAACCTCTCGTTACAACCAAGGTATGCAGAATACCATCTTTAAAAGCACAACACATCGAACCTTGAAGATGATGGGCTACATCATCATAAGACCACACCTGGTGCCACTCCTGTCAGCTAAGAACAGGAAACTGAGGCTACAATTCGCACAATGGAAGATTGGAAAACCGCTGCCTGGTCTGATGTGTTGGGATTTCAGCTGCGACATTCAAATGGTAGGGTCAGAATTTGGCGTAAACAACATGAAAGCATGGATCCATTCTGCCTTGTATCAATGGTTTAGTCTGGTAATGGTAGTGCAATGGTGTAGGGGATATTTTCTTGGCTCACTTCGTGCCCCTTAGTACCAACTGAATATCGTTTAAACGCCACGGCCTTCCTGAGTATTGTTGCTGACCATGTCAAGTGTACAATGTAGCCATCTTCTGATGGCTACTTCCAGCAGGATAATGCACCATGTCACAGAGCTCAAATCATCTCAAACTGGTTTCTTTAACATGGCAATGAGTTCACTGCACTCCAATGGCCTCCACAGTAACCAGATCTCAATCCAATAGAGCACCTTTGGGATGTGGTAAAACGGCAGATTCGCATCATGGAATGCGCAGACAACAAGTCTGCAGCAACCGTGTGATGCTATAATGTCAATATGGACATTATACACCTTGTTGAATCTATGCCACAAAGAATTAAGGCAGAAGGCGGTCCGAACCGGGAACTAACAAGGTGTACCTAATGAACTGGCAGGTTAGTGTATATAGTTAAAATTATAATATATACAATTTTTTTATTATAATTGTGTAGCGGCCTGCTCCTGTTGAGCTGGCACTGCTTTAAATTTAGGGGAAAGTCTGGGAGTTAGTTGACTCAGACATGTATAATTTTGGGCAAATTTGTCCTCTGTTCCAGCCATGTCTGTGCTGTGAGTTATCACCACTGTTTGCCTGCCCACTCCAGGCCAAGGGTGGCAGCAGGTAGGCCAAGGTGATATTGGGTGTCCCCTCTCGGCAGCCAATTAGTGGGTGTTGACCGTCCCGCTGTGCATGCTGGGGAGGGGTACTTAAGGGACAGACTTCACTGGACCAAGGTCGTCGGTCGCTGGTCTGTCGTCCCACCTCCCCGCGTGTGGCCCTTCTGGCTGGGGGTGTGTGTTCCTGTAATCCTGGCTCCGGGACCACGTTGGTCTGGGGTTGTGATCTACTTAACCACTTAAGACCCGGACCAAAATGCAGGTAAATGACCTGGCCCCTTTTTGCGATTCGGCACTGCTTCGCTTTAACTGACAATTGCGCGATCGTGCGACGTGGCTCCCAAACGAAATTTGCGTCTTTTTCTTCCCACAAATAGAGATTTCTTTTGGTGGTATTTGATCGCCTCTGCGATTTTTATTTTTTGCGCTATATACAAAAATAGAGCGACATTTTTGAAAAAAAATCAATATCTCAGGAGAGGCCTTGAACTTCATCGAAGGATGCACCGTTACGAAAAGGCTTGATAATGATCGGCTGTAAATTCCAAGTTCTGCTAATCCGGAGAGATCCGGGTGCTGAATCATATGCTACGAGGATTTTGGACCGAAAGTGTCTCCATCTGTGGGTCTGTCTGTGGCAGAGACTCTACCATATTCTGTGTGCCATTCCGGCTGCTAAGCTAGTGAGAGAAACCTATCCGGGTGCGCAAAACCCACTCTGGGTAGAGTTGCTGGAAACAGGACTACTTCCTGATTGAATTTTTGCACCTGAACCTATCTATCTGTTACCTTTCCACCTCTTCAATCACTTATTTTATTCTTTCACCAAGTTCAGCAAACAAATCTTATGCCTTGTACGATCATTTTTAATGTCAATCTTGATGTGATTCTTGTCAGGCCTGCCTTGCATACACACGATCGTGGAAAAAAATGCTCGAGCAAAGCGCGGTGACGTTCAACACACAACGGCACTATTAAGGGGAAGTTCGATTCGGATGTTGCCACCCTTTGGGCTGCTTTTGCTAATTTCGTGTTAGTAAAAGTTTGGTGAGAGACGATTCGTGCTTTTCAGTCTGTTACAGCGTGGCGAATGTGCTATCTCCATTACAAACGCTAGTTTTACCAGAAAGAGTACTCCCATCTCATAACTTGCTTCTGAGCATGCACATTTTGTTCCCCGTCATTAAAGCCTAAAGACGAAAAAATTAGTGCATGTTCTACATTTTTAATGCCCATTTTTCACGTTGAGAAAAATGCTATGGAGCCTACACACAATCTTAAAAAAATTGCATTTTTCTCGTCATGAAAAATGACTGTGTACGTGGCATTAGAAAAAGAAGTGCAAAGTGTGGACATTTAACTTTTTCAGCTCTCATCTACTACCCTGGACAACGAGAAAATAGAGGTAACATGCTGCCCAAAAATATCCGGCAGCTCCTTTGGGGGTAGTGCTACAAAAACTATTTAAATAAAGTTATAAATAAAAATAATAGTTTCCCCTTAAAATGCCAGTGCAAAAAAATAAAATAAATAAAGAACAGAGAATTCTCATCACCTTCCAGTGTCCTTCCAGTAACCTAAAACACCACAGGAAGCAAGGGAATCCCATCACTAAGGCCGTACACACGAGGAGACAGATTTGTTCAAATCGGTCGGGCCGACCGATTTGAACAAATCTGTCTGGTGGGGATGTCTGCGGTGACGTGGCGGTGACGTTGACGCCGCCACGTCACCGCACCAGGAAGTAAAACACTTCCGCGCATGCGCCGAAACCATTCGGCGCGTGTGCGAGAAGACATGTCTGCTGGTTAGCGTACTAACCAGCAGACATGTCGGACGGACGGGTTCCCAGCCGACAGATTTCAAAGCATGCTTTGAAATCTGTCGGGTGGCCAAATCCGTCGGCTCGCCCGTACACACGGTCGAATCTGTCTGCTGGGACGGTCGGGCCGACCGTTTCCAGCAGATAGATTTGATCGTGTGTACGCGGCCAAAGAGAACAGACAGTAACAAAAACATAGTTCTAAACCCTTACCGCTCTACTAATAAAAGTGTTTTTATTGCTGTCCACGTGATTTTGTTTTATATTAAAGAGATTCTCACTTTCAATAAATAGCATCACCTATTAACTTCACTTTGATGGGGTATAAGATTTTTCTTTTATCTAGTTATTTGCTCACCTCTTGCTGTTATTTAATGCTGGAAATATGTGTCGCACCCAGTTCCTTCCTGTACTGCTTTCTGTAGACTACAGTTCCTTCCAAAAATAGTGCACACTTCTCTATGCTGATACAAGTTTATGGAAAACTTGTTGACATTAGACAAGGAAACTAGAAGACAGGGATTTAGAGCATGTTTATTTTTATCATTTAACTATTGAGGTCCAATTTTTTTATTGAAAAGTTAGAAAATGTTAATAGGTCTTAAACCCTCTTATTTTCCTTAGCCTTAATTATTTAGTAAGTAGAGCCATAGACAACAATAGCAATTTAAAGACTTTTATGTTTTCGTTTATACAAATTCATTTTAAAACATTTACTTCAGAAAGGTTTTAGCTTCAGGCTGTGTAGAAAAAAAAATATATTAATGTAATCAGCATGTCTTTTTTATTTATATATTCTTAATTTATACACCTAAATTAAGAAGTAATGTAGTATTATTCTTACTGAGTTCTAGCAAAGGAAAACCGAAGTGGTAGCTAAAGTAATGTGAGCTATTACATTTACATCTATATGATCATTATATGTCACTGCCAGAACTCTCCAATCAGTGAGCAGCATGAGTTTTGCTGATTGGTAAGTTAAAGCAAAGGGTATGCCAGACCTCTTTAACCACTTGCCTACTGTGCACCTACACCCCCTTCCTGCCCAGACCAAATTTTAGCTTCCGGCACTGCGTCGCTTTAACTGACAATTGCGCGGTCGTGCGATGTGGTTCCCAAACAAAATTGGCGTCCTTTTTTTCCCACAAATAGAGCTTTCTATTGGTGCTATTTGATCGCCCGTGCGGTTTTTATTTTTTGCGCTATAAACAAAAAAAGAGCGACAATTTTGAAAAAAGACACAACATTTTTTGCTTTTTGCTATAATAAATATCCCATAAAAAAAAAAAAAAATGTTTTATCTCAGTTTAGGCCGATACGTATTCTTCTACATATTTTTGGTAAAAAAAAATTAAAAATAAAATCGCAATAACCGTATAGTGACTGGTTTGCGCAAAAGTTATATTGCCTACAAAATAGGGGACATAATTATGATTTTTTTTTTATTTATTTTTTACTAGGAATGGCGACGATCTGAGCGTTTTGCAATGTTAGGATTTACCTATTATATTCCAAGAAAATAATGGTCCCCTGGGAAAAATCATACAGTGTTAAAAAAGTTTGGCTTTTTTTCATTTTATTTTATTTTTATCAAAGACAACGTTTATTAACCAGCACAGAAAAGAGTACCAAGAACATCTGGGTCACAGTATACAGCAAAATATCTAACACTTGAATATACAAGGCATAGGAATCAGCAGCAGTAGTTTAAATTACAGTACATCTGCAAATATAAATATAGAACCTCAGCTTAGTTGCCACACATTGACCAATATACAAGTTAAGTAATAAACAGCCATGCAAATAAACATAGAATACAGGGGTAAAAGTAAAAGAACCTCAGGTAATATTGTTACTAGGCAATAAGCCTGAGAACTCAACTTCAACCTAATAACTGATGTAAAACCAGCTCAACGGTTGCTAACGCCAGTATAGCCAGCCATCCCATACCCTGTTAAATTTAGTGGGAGGGCTCCTATGTTGGTATATAATTTTTTCATAATGAAGGTTGGTAATAATATAAGTAATCCAAGGGACAGGGTGAGGAAATTTTCCAAAAAGCACTTTATGAGCCTGAAATAAGACCCTGGAGACAGCCTCTTGAATGGAAGTGGCAGAAATCAAAAATACCAAGCATACAAGATCAGGGATCCAGAGATAATTTCAATTTGTAAGCCTGATTGATTCTACGAAGGACAGTGTCCCAGTATATTTGGAGCTATATAGGAGTATATAGGGGGCAAGCTTACTGAGGAGAAACAGGAAGTGAGAAATACAGACAAAGAAAAAAAAATTGAAGGAAAAGGTAAGCGAACCAACAATGCACTAGCTTAAAGGAACCTATTTAAAAATTAACCTTTACAACCTCTTTAATTACAATCTACAAATTTTGTGACCTCCCTAGAGATCACTATATCAAGGTATTTACAATTAGAAATAATGGGTAATGGGCAGGATGAGGGCAGATATGTTAACTTTTTATTGAACACTAGGTAACCAATACAATTGTTCTCGGAAATAAAGAAGCTTCATGTAGCTCTATCATCAAATTATTTGCGTGCATTAGTAGAAAACTCTTAAGACTAAGTGATTGTTTTACCACTTGAGTACCAGCTTGTAATACCCCTACATTACCAGGTTATTTTTCAGTGTTGTGATAGTTGATCTGACAAATACCAATTAATGCAACACAGTACCCAAATGAATGTTATAATATTTTTATAATATCTAGACAGATAGAGTTTTATTTTGGTGATTTTAATAACACCTGAGTCCTTTTTACTATAAAAAGCAAAAAAAGACCAAGCATTTAAAAAAAAACTGTTTCCCATACGTTCTGCTTATAAAACATATCTAATAAAAATACCAGGACGGTATGAAAATCTCCCAAATTACCCTTTTTTGGAAAAAAGACACCCCAAGGGGATACCATTTTTGCCAAAATTTTTTTGCTAATGAACATTCTGGTATTGAGATGGTTAGGACATAGAGCTTGGTAATGGTGCACTAGGTACTTTAATGTATAGGTCATACACAGAATGTGACGGTGAAGGGGTATATGTACAGGTCGCATACAGTGAAAGGATGGAAATAAAGGGGTTAGTGTGCAGGATAAGGGCAGTGAAGGGTGAACATTCAGGTCATCCAATCAGATGTACATAAGAGGAATGGGGGGGGGGGGGTAAAGGGTAAAATAAATCGCACAGTCAGGTAAAATCCCTAACTATTAATCTGCTGCTACTGACTATTCATTTACAAATGTTCATTCATAAGTTACTGTTTCCTGTTAAAAGAGAAAGGAGAGTGATCTCCAGTGTATACTTTAAAGCAGTGTGTTTACACTTGTCATCACTGTGATTGGTCATCTAATTGCTCAGATCAGCTCAGTACAGTTAAGCCCCGGACACACGATCGGACCAAAAATCACATCGGAATTCCGACGGAATTCCTTTGGAGTAAAAGAGAACATGTTCTCTATCCAAACTCTGATGGAATTCATCGGAATTTCCGATGGAATTACTCCAATGGGGCATACACACGGTTGGAATTTCCGATGGAAAAAGTCTGTCTGACTTTTTACATCGGAAATTCTGATCCGTGTGTACGGGGCTTAAGTCTGTTATGTGATGTCTAATGATGGTTCAGGTACATATTCACCAGCACACCAGCAATCTGATGACGGGGTCCTGCATGGGGTCCTTTGTGATGTGATCTTTCTGAAATAAAAAAATCTTTGGATAAAAAAGATTCTTGGTGTGCTGGCAAATATGTACATGGACTTGGTGTTTCCAGTATCCAGCTGGTAATTTCTGCAGCACCCATTACTGATGAGCCTTGTTTCCAGAAATGTGTGTGATAGGAATATAGACAAGACAAGTGCAACACATCACAAAGACAAGTGCAACGTTTCAGAGCCATGTAGGATCCCTTTGTCTGCTTCCTGGTGTGCTGGTGAATATGTACCTGAACCATCACTGGTTTAGGTCACATCCATTAACAAGTACCACAGACGTCTGTGTTTGTTTTCTGTCATTTATGAATGACACTGAGGAAGTAACGGTCAACCGTCAATGTAAAAACGTTATTAATTATTTTTTTTCAAAAATGACAGACATAGCAAAGACGATGGCAGATAAAATCAGAGGTCCTGGTTGCTTATTCATGTTTTTATACAAAGCAGCCAAATACCACAATTAAAATTCCTCTAAACTCTGTTTTCTACACATATCTATACAAGTATCAACAATTGAATATATAACACCATTTTAAATTAATTTCTCCCTGTACATTGACTTCTCCATGGCAGTTAAAAAACAGTTAAAAACAGTTATCTGCTATCCATTTTCTAGCAGTTTTGTGGCTTATCACCTTAAAAAAAAAGCCACGTTTCAGTTGAAGTAAACATTCTCACCTCTTGTTTGATTTCTCGTTTTCTCAGTGCACACATATTTTGTGGGCATATTAAGCTAACTGAAAACAATATAATTGCTGTGTGTGAGAAGGTGTAAATACCAGAATGGTGAGAACTGCCGATAAAAAGGTTTCATACCTCTACACCTATATATATATATATATATATATATATATATATATTGTGACAGGGTACACGATTGTATGTACACCAGTGAGAGGCTGGAAAGGTCAGTTTTCCCTGCCCTGGAAGGGGTTAAGCCTGGCCAAACAGGTAAACCTCCTCTCTTCCCCCTATTAATTAAAGTCATCTGGTAGGGAAATGGGAAGTGAGAGCTCAGTTGTGAGAGGTATGATGAGCTGGACGGACAGGTTGGAAACTGTCTGCATGGAAGGAACAAGGTCTGTCATAGATTTGTTTATTTTGGACTGGTATTCTGTTTGTTTTGTACTGGAGGCCGGAATAGCCCCTCCAGTACAGTGTAGTGAGGGACACTACTGTCAGTTAGCCTCCTAAATTGGAGTAGGCCATTTTGTTTTTGTATTATTTATTTTGAGTGCAATAAAGCATAATTTATTGCTTAAGATCAGCGACTTTGCTGCATGACATTATCGCTATTTCTACGACTTTGTCACAAGTGGTGGTCAGAAGTGGGATGTTTGCTGTGGTACCGGTCAATGTACAGTTACAGTGGCCTTAAAGGTACAGGACCCAGAAAATGGAAGATATTGTGAAGGCCCTGTTACAAGCGGTCTCTGTGCAACAAGAGACTAATAGACAGATAGCGGCCTCAGCTGCAGCACAACAAGAAACTAATAGACAGGTAGCTGCAGCGCAACAAGAGACTATCATACAGATAGTGGCCTCAGCTGCAGCACAACAAGAAATTAATAGACAGCTAGCTGAGCACAAAAGTCAGACCATGCTGTTCTCAAAGCAACCCTGGATCACATGACTACCCAAGGGTCTTCTAACCCACCAGCAAGGGGGGTAAGCCAAATACGTGCCAGCAGCTGTCTGCAGAAAATGACCCCGGATGATGATGTGGAGACTTACCTACTGGCGTTCGAACGGACCGCTACCCGAGAAGGCTGGGCCCGGAACAGTGGGCTGGAATCATTGCACCCTTCCTCCTGGGAGAAGCACAGAAAGCCTATTTTGATCTGGATGAGGTGGCTGCTGCAGACTATCCCAAACTGAAAGGAGAGATCCTGGCTCGCTTAGGGTGACTTCCACAGTGAGGGGCCCAGCGTTTCTACAACTGGAGGTTTAAAGAAGGAAAAGCGCCAAGATCCCAGATGTTCGATTTAATTCATCTGGCGCGGGAAGTGGCTCAAACCAGAGACTCAAACCCCTGCACAGATTATAGAAGCGCTTGTACTGGACCGTTACGTGAGAGAGCTTCCAAATGGCCTCCGGGAGTGGGTCACTCAGGGAAATCCCCTGGACTGTGATAGTATGTTGCACAAGTGGAGCGGTACCTATCTACCAAAAAGTTTGGACCGATCTCTCTCTAGGACAATCGGGAAAAACACAGAGACCAGGGAGACCGGAGGAGTGGAGTGGAAGCAGACTTCGGATCCGGAGCCCGTTTCTCCAAAACAGACTTTAGAAGTCAAAACCTGGGAAAGAGGACCACCCTAGGAGGAACTCCATAACTTGTTTTGAGTGTGGCGCCAAAGGACATGTCAGGGGCGAGATTCCCCAATCTTCCTGAGCCAATGCAGTGTGGACTAGGGGAAGATTCCTCTGACTTTTGTGGGCTCATTTGTTTAGCAGGCCTGGTAGAAGGGGGACATACCTTCCGAGTACCTGTCCTGCTGGACAAACAAGAGACAGTGGCCCTGGTGGACTCTGGCAGTGCCCTGACTTTGGTAGCCAGTAAAATTGGTAAAACCTTGTTGGATTCAGAAGCATAGAAACCATGGGGGTGTTGTGTATTCATGGGGTGTACTGTGCGGTATCCTACTGCCAACATAGAAGTGTCAGTACAGGGCAGTTTGGTAAGGATCGTAGCAGTGGTAGTTCCTCGTCTACCATACCCTTTGATAAATAGGAAGGAATTTCCCTAATTTCCATGCTCTATTACAGCCCCCTGTGATGGAAGAACAAGGGGAACCTGAAGTGGAGCAGAGAAATACAGGGGTTCATGAAATATTTCCCTTTGCTCATCCTGACTTGTATTCTCTAATCCAAAAAAGAGGTAAAACAAGACGGGAACGCAGGGAGAGAGCAAGCTAAGATTTAATAGGGCTGTCAAGGAAGTCCTGTTGAATCAGCGTGGGGAGCAGTCTAGGAGAGGCGGGGCCCCACGACAGACAGAGATGAGCCAGAGGTTGGTCAACCAGACCCCGCCCCAGAGGCTACCAGTGAAGGCGATGAGGGGGATACAGATATCCTGGATATCTCGGGTAGTGGCTTTGGCCGTGACCAGGCAGATGATCCCCTGTTGCAGGAAGCCAGGAGTAATGTTGTAGAGGTTAATGGGGTTTGGTGGTACCAGTGGAAGGGGTGGTTACAGGAAAGGCCTATCCCTATTTTATCCTTAAAAATGATCTTCTTTAGAGAGTAACCTCCGATGAGGGACAGGAGTTTGAACAACTGGTTGTGCCTTCATCACACACCCGAAAAATCCTGGATTACTCTCACTCTCATCTTCTGGGGGGACATTAGGGTAG